>BLKR01000314.1:217500-240000 GCA_011170035.1 Teleogryllus occipitalis | reverse complement strand
TCTTTGACCTCCTTCGTATACGAATGAAACATTCGCGATATTTGCAGAGGTAATATATAAGTTGAGATGAAGAAAGCTTTAGGAGCTAAAATAGGATTAACACGCATAGACAACATTAATCTTCGTTCCAATTATCACCTCGTAAACAAAATAAAATTCAGAGATATTCCATGCGTGTGATGTCAGAATTATTTTGTAGATAAATTCGAAAATTTCATTAACAAAGTTGAAACAATTATATAATTTCATACCAGCGCGGAAGACGAGTTTTAAAACAATATAAGTAAAAATTTAACTAATTTTTCACTATCAAGCATTGATTTGTATTGTTCTGATGTAAAAGAATATAGAAATAAATAAGTTCAACAGAAGCAGATTTTAGATCCTTCACATGTCCATAAAAGTTTCTTTTACTCTTCTAAAAGAAAATTAAATGACGTAGGGATACAGTTGTGACGTCTATGATTCTACTTACTTGTAATTGGCACCATTCTGGGGCCATCCTGAAGGTTAAGAAGGAAACACAATTCATATTCCGATTGTTGCTTCCGGCGGTATGTCTAAATCACATCATCTAAAAGAAATACGGACGCTTTCATTGTGCGTAGAGACATGTTATGGCTCTCAAATCATTGAAGAAAAATATAAGAAAAAATTAATAGAAAAAGGCACCTGCAGGATGAGTCATTTCTGGTAAAAAAGCGCCAGTGTGGTCCTCATAATATTAATGTAACGTGCACCAGGAAAGCCGAAACAGTTCTTATTGCAAATTGCATTTATGCTTGTTGCCACCAGATCGCTAGGAAGAAGTGAAGGTGACAACACTTCCAGCAACTGTCATGATTGTGGTAAGAACGCAATTTACGTTTTCATTTCTTGATTGATTTATTGATTGATTTTTTCGTGTTTCCGGGCGTGTCAACGACGTTGGTCATTAGTTCCGTAAGTGTATTGCATGTTTCTCTCTCTCGGGAGATGGTAGTGATCTGCCCCAGCCGGGACAAGCTCTAAGCTCCCAACCGGTCTCCCGGAATATGTGGTAGTGTAGTGCATGTTAGTGTACGTGTGTGTGTGTGTGTGTGTGTGTGTATGTAAGGGGAGAGGATAGGACAAGGAAGAGGAAGGAAAGATCGCGCGCGGTCTCTGGCCCGTTTGATAGGGTACTGCTCGGGCATTCGCCTGGTGTTGATCGGAGAAACCACGGAAAACTACCGATCAGAGCAGCCGGCTCCTCTACACGCGAACGGAATTCGACCTAGCTGAAAAGCTAGTGTCGAAAATCCTGCCGCCGTCTGGTCAGAGGCGCTGCTGTGACAGTTGATGATCTCAGCTACCGCTCCCATACTCTTCTTCCTATTGTGCGTCACATACAGTTTTTAATTGATTTTGAAATTAAATAAATAAATAAAACATTAGTGAAGTGTATGGCATTGTTTTGGTAACGGAAGATTGTAAAATCTGTCAGAATAAAGGTTTGTTATTATTATAATTTGTGACTCCTGATTTGGAACATTTCAATTAGTAATATCATTTTGGCCTTTGAAGCGTATATTCCCGTAGGAAGTACTTTTTAGTCATTTGTTTTTTCTTCTTACGCTACGTCTGTTAACATGCTAATTTCTCTTTCTATATTTGTCTTTTAATTGTTGTTTTCATGAACCTAATCTGTCAAGAACCCATAAACCCAATATGCCAGTATACATTTGGTAACCGCTTGGTTAATACAAGAAATTACTAGAAAGAGCAATCAATCACCTCATAAAACAGTTCATGTCTCGTGATTCGTGTTTTTTCGGTCATAATTACTGACATACTTTCCAATAATACATATTTTTTTAATGTTATAAGTTGCGCTTAATACGACAATTTTTGTATTTGTTCTTTTAAGAAAATGTGTATATTGTAATGAACCGTCCTCCTCATATCTATAAAACAACTATAATCGCTCCTCGTTAGGCGCACCAAAATATGTAATGAACCATTACCTGCTCTAGATCAACTATAATCTTTATAATCGCCCGGCGTTATAACGCCAAAATAATAACCAAAACCCGCTCTTATCAATTGCCCTGGTTATACTCAGCTTCCACCTCCAAGGTTGCCCGTCGACTAGCTGCCCCCCCAGAACTTCCGATATTTTCTTACTTACACATAAAATCTGGGCGTGAGGTTGTGGCTGACCTGTACAGGATCTAACAACTATTCGGGCACGTGGGCGTAGGTCATTAACTAGCTACATGTAACAATTAAACTACGTTCGTTTAATTTAATGTCGAACCAAGTGATGTTCGCCATTTATTTTCTGTAATCCCTGTGCTAGTCGTTATTCCAGTTGAAATATATATATAAATACAAACTGGGGTCGTTGCTCTCCCATGACTCACATAATACACTTAACGACAAACAAAATAAACACATAAACACATGAACGATATAATACCCTTAAATTACATGACACAAAATCCAAAATATTTCCATTCATACTGACAATTATAAATAAACTCATTCACACCCGAATGCGCATTCTGCCTGTATATCTATTGAATCTATTTTACGTTAAGACAGAACTTGATCTTGTACAGAAGCTAATTTTAATCTTTCTTCTCCTTCAAAATGTGAATTTCATAACAAAAAAACAAACAAACAAAGTTTCATAACTTCCCTTTTGCAGAAAACGCTGTAATCCGCAGCAAACCATTGCTGCGCGCCGTCCTCGATGTATATTACGCAGCATCCTCCAAATCCATTCTCCCGCAGCATTTCTCCATCCCCACACATTACCAAAATTTTCTTGAGCTCGCTAATATCTTCTTAGCATGTCCTTTCATTCCCCTATCATCCTATTTCCATTACGCAACTAACAACGCGATTATCTGTCTATCGCGTGCTACATTTCCTCCAAAATGTCCTATTGTTGAATATACTGCGACACATAAAATATTTCCGCGTTACGCATTGTTATTTCGAACATCATTGCCTAAACTCACTATATCCATTCATGTTCACCGTGTTTCTCGCACAATTGCATACTAAATTTTTTTATCTTTTTCCGGAGCATTCTTCCCCACGTCTGACTTCGAGCTTGCTACGCATCATCTTTTTTTCATTGTTGCCTTGTGTCTTCAACTTTTTTTCTGGAACATTTACCGATCGCTTACGTGTCTTTATCAAAAATATCATACCATTTTACTTAATTCTGTCCTTTCCAGGCTATTTCTCTTTATTACTACTTTTAATTATCAATTTATATCTTATTACTATTTCTTATACGATCTCCTCATGTTTATTAACGCCAAAATTGCTTTATTTCCGTCGCTCGCGACGCATCATTGTTCTCTCGTAAAATTTCCAAATATACAATTTCAATTGGCATCTCTACTGCAGCTCCTCGATATTTTTCAGAGTTGCGAGTAATGTCATAATTTTCCGCGTGATTTTCTTTGTTAATCCCGAAAGTTTCATTTCAATCGCTTTACGCGTTCTCTTAATTTTTAGGAAAAACCGCTTCTTTACATTACCTTTCTTATGATAACAATGGCTGTAAAAATCTCTAGTTATATTGTCTAAAGTGTACTTTCAAAATCACTCATATCTTTTAAACCCCCGATGCGATTCGCTTCGAATAACTTTTGAAATGTTCCTCTAAATGAATGCTATTGATTTGTACTGTCCAAATCGGGATTTTGTCGCGTCTTCTTTAATTTATAAAAAAATTATTAGTGCGCGACACCGCTTTCTTCTGTTTTTCCATCTCCTACTCATGCCATTCCTTGTTATGTTTGTTCTTTGCATCTAAATTGTTCGTGGGGATCTTAGATTGTTACAATATGCACCAACAGATATTGATTGTCATATGATATTTCATTATTATTATTGTTATTATCATTCCCTTTAAGGGAAAGTACGGTATTTAAGCCAATGCTAATTCTCCCACTAGACTTTTTTCTCTATTGTTCTCTTTCCAATACATCATTCAGTCAAAACCTTTTTTTTCAAAACTATCTTCTGACCAATTTCTACGGACTTAGCTCCTTACACTTGAAATTCTTTTTTAACACTTTCCCGCTAAAAAGATCTATTTCCATATTTCCTTCTTTTATGGCGATTGATTTTCAATCTTTTTTGTCTCTAGTTTGTTCATGGTTTCTTCTCCCATAGGTATTTGAAAAATTTTGTCAGTCTATTGTCTTCCATTTTATAGAGATGTCCAAAGAATATGATTCTTTGACATGGAATGAGAAATGAGACTTCAGAATGAGAAATTTTTATTTGATAATAATATTATATAATCAATCTTGTCCCGTAAACACGTGCAAAAGTTGTACATGTCACCTGATCGATGTGCGTGTGATAATTCGGGGTCAGGAGCTCATGAAGGTCGCACCTGATGTCATCGCGCTACTATTCTGGTAAAATGTAGGCTTTCGGGTAGGATATATTCCTATGTAAACTACTTCTTTTAGTGTCATACACTGATTAGTGTGTAGGCTAGCCAGAAGTCCCTCAATCGCTTTTCTCTCTCAATCCTTTTACTCAATCGCTTAAGGTGTATGCCGGGATGGCCCCTATTTTGCTCTCCCAGAAGTAAATCTAAAGTTCCTGCCCCCTCGATCTTCTTCATAGTATAAGAAATAATGTGAATATTTCATGTGGTTAGGCGGAAGAGCAGGTCTAATGATCTGAGCCACGCCACTAATAAAGACAATTTATTATTATTAATATTATTATTATTATTATTAAGTCCCTAGCGCCTTCTTGTGATACTTATCCTGAGTAAGTATACCTAGGTTAGTTTGCCCTAGGGGCACTAGTGCGCCAATTTTGACGTTTGATTTGAATACCAGAAGCGCAAGCCAAGATACAATATCCGCAATCCTAAGTAGTAATTCAAATAGAAAATCCGATTGGTGCTACATTGCTAGAGGATTTAATTTTGCCAGGATCGGTCAAGTGCCTTTTCTGGGATCTGTTTTATATGCTGACAAGTGCCGGATTCATGTCGCCGATTTTTGGCACCTCAAAAATCCTCCGACTTTCAACCCGCGAATTTGGGAACAGTTGCCCGGCATGATTACCATCCTAGCCGATCCTAGGCAAACTAACTGCGTTTAATTTTGAGCTGAATGTCCATCAAAACACTGTGTCATCATAACATTAGTGTACTGTCATTGAAGTTGAAAAACAATTCTGTCCATTAATACTATCCTATTAATTGCGTACAATTCGTATTTTTTTTTAGAAAAAAGTGATAATGACAACAAAGTAATATATGATATTATAAATTGATAATACACTCCCCAAAATTGCATAAGAAGTTACAACCTCATTAGTGTGATTTCGAAACGCGAACTTCCTTTTAGCCACTCCAACAAATTAGTGTGAAGGATGTGCCAAATTCGCCCGCCCACCGCCCTAGCTCGCGCGGGTCTGCCCTCTCATCGGCTTCGAAATGCACCCGTTCGAGTGCTGCCCGGGCGGCGCTCACCCGCCGGCGAACGTCCCCAGCGGTGAAGAGTTATTCTTTCATCCCGTCACCCGCTCTCCCGCGCCGGGCCGCGCCGCGCTCCTCTCCATAAGGGAAGAATATGAATGAGTCCATCCGGAACGTACGGCGCGCGCACAAATCACCATCAAGTCACGATGAATGGGGCGAGTATTCCAATCAGGTGTTGCGTCCGGCCCTTATAAGCGCCAAGCGCCCGCCGCCCGACCGGTCGCCGCCGGCTACCCAAATTTGGAGGCCGATCAATTGCGGTGTAGTTTGTAGCCGCGGTGCGGGCTCCCGCGGCGGCGACGGCGACCTGCTGGCAGCGGTGGCGGTGGCGGTGGCAGTACCAGTGGCAGTGGCGATGGTACTGACGGTTTAATGGTTATGGCGGTAGAGATGATGGCAGCGGTGGTGGTAGTGATGGTGGTGGAGGTATGGGGAGATGAGGTGGAGCGGTGGGGGTGGTGGAGGGGGCGAGGCAGGGGAGCGGGGCGACACAAATACTTGCACCGTTGATTATTATACGGCAGAAACGCTGGAGGGGTGGAGGTGCAGATAGAAGATGTGGTACATGCTGGCGACAGACGGTCCCACCGGTGGCGGCGGTGGTTGTGATGATGGTGTTAGCGGTGGCGACAGTTGTGGCATCAATCGGATGACGATGGTGAGGACTGGAGGGACGATGGTAGCAGCGGCTGCGATGGCGGTGGCGGTAGTGACAGTGGCGGTGGCGGTGGTGGCAATGGTGGCAGTGGCGGTGCCTGTGGCAACAGTGGCGGTGGCGGTGGCGGTGGTGGCGGTGGCGAAGCCTGTTGTCGAAGCTTTCGACTTCCGATGTCGCTTTCGGGCGAACAACTAATGCATCGCTGGATATCGGAAGGTAATCGAATCAGTTGGTAACCATACAACATCGATGGTTATCTCGATAGAGAGAAATCGGTTCAAAGATTGGGCTGTGAAGTGACATTTCCATTTCCTTGACTACTTCCGACAAGAAAAGCCAACATTGCCTCTGGTATGTTCATGTATCATTTATGAATGAAGTAAGATATGCGTCTGTGTATTTTCACTCCCAGTAACTGTATTTCAAAGACCGAATTCTGACTTTCAGATTAGAATGTGAATCATTTGAGGCTTTGTCTTCACATGCAGTGGTAACTTGTTTACCTGCATCAATTGGGTCACCGATATATTATGGGAAACACTATTTTTTCATAGTATATTTATTAGGGAAAATCGAGTCACAAAACAATAATTGCTTCTTCGATGCTTTTCTCAGCAACACACTAGTAACAGAAATATGCCTAAAATCTTAAAATCTTAAAAATAAACACGTAGTAAAAAATAAAAACAAAAACGTGATTTGCATTTGATTTAAGTAAAGAAATTATATCGTAAATAGTGATGCAGAAGTGGCTTCTAGATTACTTCCGGAATATATGGATAAAATACAAATATGGATAAATACGTCACAAATATGAGCAAGTGAAAATAAATCAAATCGTATTACTTTCACTAGGAAGAAAAGAATTTGGTCTCTAATGCAAATGAACCGAAATATCATATCAGAAAAAGAGATAAAAAATTTCTGTTAAAATTAAAAGCTAGTGGTGTTACAGAATGGCACAAACTTTTTCTCACTAGCTAGTGTTCTAATCTCTTTAGTCTAGGCTAGCTTTGCGGTATTGCCCCGTGCTCTTCCCTTCTGTTGACTATCGACTTCTAGATTACTCTGAAACACACCTTTTCAAATTTCCAAATATTTTGCTCCCTTAACAGTAGAACTGAAATATAACGAAGAATATTATACAAGTGTAAAACATGGAACAACCATACGCAAATTTTCATCCCAAACTTGGGAGCTGTTCTTAAGAAAATGTCGTTTGATCGTTTCTCAAAATGTACAATTTTGAGGTCACTATAATAAATCATTTAGAGCTCTTGTTCTCACAATTGAATAAAGTATAAAATATTCCTGGTATGTAAATATTAAAAATGTGAGAGATACATAAAAATATAATCGTACACGTTTTGAAAAAACAAATACATCTAAGAGGCATTTATGTCATGTATTTAGTGCATATAGGATCAGTATAAGAACTTTAAAGAAAAAAATTGCCTTTATTTCACGCAAAATTGTCCGAAACATTTAAAAAACTGCGCCTAAAATATATTCTTGAAGAACACAAATATCTATCTGAAGGTTTGAAGTTGTAGGAAGACGCCGCAATTTTTTTTATGCTTTCGTAGTTTTGGAAAATTTAACAAAAAACGGACAGCTATCCGATAAAAAAGTACTCTAAAAATTTGGGATGGATTGATTTACGGAATTAAAGTTTTGCCATAAAAACTTTTTGGTGTCATTGATCCACAAAACCTGGATTCTGATTACAGAACGTGTTAGAGGAAGTAATTTACTAGATATAGGAAGAATATATAGTTATTCACTTTTTCCGTATCGGGGAACTACGTATGGATTGTTCTACGAAAATGGCGCCAATTTTCGCTGCAGCAATACATAAATTTCTCTAAACTACATATGGAGTATGCGAGATAGTAAAAATATATAAGTTGTTAAGAAGAAACTTAAGTACTAGGTTCAAATAAACTTCTGTGTTCAACTGAGACATCAGTTGCAAATCCAATATTCAAATCACCAAAGATTTGATTTCTGAGATCCAAATATTTTAATTTAATGATCTGAATTCGTCTGGAGTAGTAAGAAACATTGTCTATACCTCCGAGAATGTTAAAAATGCCATGATTCCAAATTATTTTAAAATGCCAATAATTAAAGAAGAAATAAAAAATATTGTTTTAAATGTTTTAATAAATGAAAATATACCAATGTTTTATTTATAAATCTAGTAGTTTTTTGTTTTAAGTTCTCAAACACTTCAAACTTCATTCAAGTCTTCTCAAAAGCTTCAATTTCTTTCACATATTTTAAAGTGCTACTGTTATTGTCAAATGTATACTATTGTCGTAAACTATTGACTACGTATTGTATAGGGTGAGTCACGTAACAATAGCACCTACTGTAACTTTTGAACTTTTGAAGTTATTGCAATGAAGTTTTCACGAAAGTGTACGAGGGAATGGGGCTAATTGGTACACATGTTCATTTATGATAATATTTTTCGTTTAAATGGAACAATATATATTTTTTCAGTCTATCATGACGTGCATAAAAGACGAATTCAATGACATACATATTGTTATATGTTAGATAAGCGTTTTTTTAGTAATTTTGATATTTTTGCGACTCGTGTTTAACAGATATTTTGAATGTAACAGTCCGCCCCACAAGGTCACGCAGAACTCCAGCGAACGCGCGCTCGGGAAACGGAAGCTGATTTTAGTATTTAATGATACGAAATTAGTGGTGAATTCTCGGATACACCGCGTATACCTAGTAATTCGAAGTGTATAACAAATATTTCAAAATTTTGATAATCCATTGAGTTATTGAGATTTTGAAAGCTTTAAAAGACTTGCGATAAAATAACTCTGTTTTGCTACCGAGAGCCAGTCCGTCTTCCGCATCCGTAAGCGCTATTAAGTGCAGTGAGAAGTTTCAAACAGTTCTTAATGCTGTCCAGAGAATTCGCTAGCGCAGGCGCTGGTACCACATGCCTGCTGCGATAACCTACGTCTCTTTATGGGGGCGTGGAGAGGGGAGGATGCGCATCTGGGCGGTCGGTAGGCACTGCAAATTATTGCGGTGAACAGTCCTTCTCTGGTCGTTCGTACGTTACGCTTCTCTCAAGTTTTTGTGAAAATGGAGTGTGTTAATGATTCACAAGTTAGTGGTTTGTGTAATTGTCTTAAAGAAGAATTATTAAAGACAAAATTTCATAGTATTGGGTTTTCAGAAAAGCTCGAAATAAAAGACGACGATAGAGATAGCTTCCATAAAGTGTAGTATACTTGAAATAATGTTCAGGATTTGCCAATGTAAGAAACATATTCCAAATAATTCACAAAACTGTTGCAATTTTTTTCCCGGAACTCTGTTTTCCATCCCTCTGCATTTTCAGACTTTTTCTTTCATTGAAGGATTAAAAATAAGGATTTGTCGTAAGTAGACATCGGATGTTTAGGCACTAAAAAATCGTCTTTTAGGCGCCTAAAAATGCATTGAAAAAATCAAGAATAAGGATGAAAAAGGCACTGTCATAAGTTACATAAACCATAAAATGAAAAAATTGTAATTTTTGTCTATATTATTTTGTAAACTTAAATGCACAAAACCAGTTCGTACATTTTAATGTAAAACTAGATTTACAACTCGTGTACATTTTATTTATAATAGTTTCCATTAACCAGTAATATTTACATATTACCAGTAACTTTCAAGGATCACAATTTCAAATTTGCCACGACTGGGAGACAAAATCAGTTTGAATTGATGGGAGTCAGAAGGATACCTGAACGATGTGAGTGGCAGATATTTTAGCAGTCCAACACTAGCAACACTGAAACCTTCTGGGAATTTATATTTATTTCCACTTAAAATTTCTGTTCTCTCGGTATATTGTCAATCGACCATGTTCTCAGATCATGGCTGGTATTTATGAAATAGGGAAATGGAGAAAAATCAGTAGGTATACTTTCAAGAATTCACTCGTAATTTTAAATTTCAAGACGTGAATTGAAAGTTTCGTAATGAATGGTCGCGTTGGACCATCGCTGATTTTCCGATATCTTACCATTGTATATAAATATCATTAATAAAAGGCAAAAAGGTCCTAAAAAAGGTATTTACGCAAAAATAGGCAACTATGTTAAAATAAGCAAAGATAAGCTTTATAAAACTTCGTCATATGCCATCATTTGTCATGATTCGTGCGCATATATTATCGGCCTTTAAATAAGTTCTCTAGAAAAAAAAATTTCCCCAAACATCCGATGTCTAGTCATAAGTATGTATTGTAATAAAATTGTTTATTATTTCAATTCCATTTAATGGGATTTTATATCACAGGCTATTAATGGGAGTTTGAAACAAAACACAATAAAAATAAGTAATTAAGATTATACAGAGAATATTGCACATTTTGAGCAAATAATTTTAATGTTAATGGGCATATAATTATAACTTAGGTATAGAAACATAGGGATAGTTACAATCATCTTCCTGCATTTTTTCCTTTTCATAATATATTATTATATTCTCATTAACAATAAAACTATTTGGTGAAAAAAATGCAATGTTCTTCGTTCAATCTTAATAATTTATTCTTATAGTGTTTAGTTTCCAAGATCTCAATAATATCCTGTGTATGACAACCCTTTAAATGAAGTTAAAATAATAAAAAATCTTATTTCAATACATACTACTTATGACAAATCCATATTTTCAATCCTTCAAGCTTTAAGTAATACAATAAATCTCAAAATGCGGGAGAATGGAAAGCAGAGTTCAGGAAAAAAAGACTATCTCCTCAGATACAATTCGTGAGTGAACAGAATAGAAACAGTTATATCAAGGCCCTACATTAAACACTGTTTTAATTATTTCCAAAACTGAAGAATTGTTTACTCGCTAATCTGCAGCCACTTATGCGAAACTGTACAACTCAAACAGAATTTTATATTAGAAGCACGAAATTTTATTTCATTGAACAACACAATTCGAAAATACAAATATTTGAATGTGTACACTTTAATGCGAACTCTCTATGACGAAAAAATACTTAATTTTCTCGTAAAACAAGTTCGTGATCAAAAGAGTTAAAAACAAATCACAGGAATCCAACATAGAATCGAACTTAATTTTAATGACTGTCTCAAGTTGTGTTATCTTAAAGCCCATTTGTAAGTAAATGGATACTTACATGGTTATTAGACACATCTTGCGAGTTATAGATGACTGACATTACGACCTGTGAGTTGCATGCAATGCACGAACCAAGAAGGGAAACTAATGTATTTTGGTAGCCGCCCATGTAAGGTATGCCACGGACAGTGTAGTGTCAAGGATGCATTCTTCGACTAAGGCCAAGGGTCGTAACGGTACCCAAGATGACGTAGGCATTTGTTATTACTCAGTTCCATTTTGTCTTTCCGTCCGATTGAAATGATTGTCATTCCTTAAAGTGTTCGAAAAACGTGTCGAACCTTTATTACTGTATGAATGCCTTTCGCTCGGCAATTTACAAAAAGGTATGTACCAAACAATCTACGTTCATAAAGATTATTGTATACCTCGATATAATCTCTAATAATTTAAGTAGCGTTAGCCAAAACGTTTAAAAAATCGCTAAGTCGTAGTTATAAGACCTATCAATGCCCTAACACAATTTCATTGTCAAAAGTGGAGTGCAGCTTTCGATAGAGCAAGCATCAATACAAACTGCATCCCCAGAAATAATCAATAAACTCAATAGTTCAATAAACGTCCATTTTAGCTCCAAAAGACTGTTGGCACGTGTCGATATAAAGGATAGAAACTGCAGGAGACTATCATTTATCGTATGTGGTTATCTAAAACACAAGAAATAAGTTCTCACTGAAAATAAGCAAAATATAATTTCCGTAAAGATTGGTTCGTATTCAGCGTTTATTGTTACGCCGCTGCATTCCGTAGTTATAATTTATGACAGAAATGCATTTTCAGTAGATTTAATAGATTAATTGATAATAGTACCCATGAAACACTTAATAATTTTAAAATACTCTAGAGTGTGGCAAGCAATGTTATCCTTACTCGACAGTTTCACCGTAAATGGGGAGAAACGAAACCATGTCCAGGCCCGTTGCCAGTCGCCGCCCCTGAGATTGCTGTGATGCGGCAGCTGGTTTGAAGTCAACTGAAGCCAAGTTGATATCGACTTGAGACGTCGAAGCCTATGCATTCATGCGAGTATAATATCTCAGTCATTAAGTAGTCATTTGGCAAAATAGATAAACCTCAATCGTTTTAATACTTTTGTTACGCCATTCTCACATTTCGTGCAGAAGGAGCATTTGCCAGACTCGTGGTTGATTTTAAGCGATTAGCGACATGAAAAGTGACGCTCCTGATTGCGGCAGGAGTGGTGTGGCCACAGAGTTCTCCATCCCCTTCCAAAAAAATCTCCCGGTGGAATTTCTCTCCTTGCAGAATTTTGTGTCACACGCGTCCAACAGGAAAGAACGGAAGAACTGATCTGGGATATAATTTCCAGTCAATGGATGTCGAATAATTATTCATACTATTACGCGCGGCTATTTTGGTACAGAACAGTTACTACCGCCTTTCTGATTGAGTTTCGAATCTTTTTGTAAATCGCTGTTCATGGGAATAATATTGAAATAGATGATAGGCTTGCAGTGGCTGTGACGGTGTTGGTGACTGGTGTCGGTGACAGTGTCCATAACAGTGATGGTGAAGGTGACGGTGAAGGTGACGGGGAAGGTGACGGGGAAGGTGACGGTGACAGTGAAGGTGATGGTGAAAGTGACGGTGAAGATGACAGTGAAGATGAAGATGACGGTGAAGGTGACGGTGTCGGTGGCGGTCAGAGTGTCCGAGTTGGCGTCGGTGTCGGTGTTGGCGTCGGTGACGGTGACGGTGACGGTAACAGTGACGGTAAAGGCAACGACAATGGCAGCGGCCGGCGTGCCATCTGGACGATCGCGACGTCTCCATTTCCGTCGACAGCCTCCTTGTCGACGGTCCCGCGCGGAGCGATCCGCAGGGGGGCAGAGCAGCGGGCGCCTATCTCGATAGTGGCAGCGGTGGCGGCGGCAACCTTCGTTGCCGCATGATGAATGGCCCTGCATCGCCACCGCCTCCTCCGTCACCCCCACGCCCGCCCCCGCCCCTACCGCATGACCGTGCGGACGCATTTCCACCGCCGCAATGAGGATTAGCCTTTGAGGCCCCGCCCTTTCAGGCGAGGCCGCGACCGCCGCCTACACCGCCTTCCTGGCGACCCCACCGCCTCATTCGGAACCGCTTTTCCGTGTTTGCCAGCGGCCCTGGCACCGCTGCTCTCGGTACTGCTCCTTGGCATCAACGTTTCTGCTAGAACTGACGGAAGCAGCACAGCCAAAATATTTGTTAGTATTTAACGAAGACTTTGCTCGACCTGACATGCGGAAATAATCTCTGCATTGAAAGTACGGGTAATAACTAATAATTTAGCAAATTTATTTTAAAATAATACAACACACTTTATTATTTAATCGGTCAGGAGTAAGTCGGTAAGTACTGATTTGTCAGTAGAACTACCGATTTCAAGGCAAGCGTACAAGAGATTTATTCACTAATAAATAACACATTTTTAATTTGACGTCAAGATTAGGGCTGTTTTGCCAAAGCCAGATTAATATCTGCAGCACCTAAGTCCGTAGCATAACAGACCCTAAGCATGACAAACCAAAGGAGCACGCTAAAATACACACGCCTTTTTCTTGAGGGTCCAAGCTTCAAAATTTTGTAGAGGTTACCATAACATCTATTGCCCGCTGTTATTCTCTTTTTAGTATCCTTTTCTACTTCATTATTTTCAGTTGTATAGGAACCCAAATACTCTGTGGCATTCACTCATTTTATATTTTTGTTTCATCTAAATTGACCCATGTTAATTTTTGATAACTTCTAGTTGTTCTCATATATTTTGTTTTGTCCTCATTTTTACCAACCCCATTTTTTTGCTCCTTCCGCTAATTGATGTAATTTAATTTCCATCTTTAATTGTTCTACTTATTATCACTACATCATCAACATATTCCATTATTTGTACGTTTCTATTCATAATTGTTCCCTTTGGGTTAATATCAATATTTCTTATTACTTTTTCCAGGCATATGTTAAATAACATAGGAGATAACTCATCTCTCGGCTCTAATCCACACTGTGTAGTAAATTCCGCCGATACCTTTCCTTGGTATTTAACTTACTCCTAGTAACTTGTAGTCACTTGTATTAGTCTTACAAACTTGAATGGTATACCAAACTCATATAGTACCTTTATTATTTCCCTTCTATTTATATTATCACAAGCTTGCTTGAAATCTATATACAATTGGTAATCTTTACATTTTGCTCATATGCTTTTTCCAATATTTTCCTGTGGCTGATACTTTGTTCCCTAGTACTTCTTCCTTTCCCAAAACCAATTTGATTATCACCTATAACTTGATCATAGTATATCCTTATTTTTGTGGCTAAAGTTGCTGATAATATTTTATAAACTGTACTCAGTAACACTATACCTTTATAGTTCTTGCATTCAATTTTACTTCCTTATTTGTTGGATGTAGAACTGCCATTTGCCAATCTCTTGGTAGTTTTTCTTCCACCCATACTTTGCATACTAATTTATGTATTTCCTTCCATAAAGTTTTAGGTCCCAACTTTATAAATTCTGACGCTATACCATCCAACCCCGGGGATTTGCGATTCTTTAATTTCCTTATTTCTGCATATGTTTCGTTTCTGCATATGTTTCCTTGTTGGTTCCTTTAATTCCAAATCCGGTCCATAAAAATTTAGCTCTCTAAGTTCGTTCATAATAGCTTCATGTATTTTCTTCTTTTGTAGCACTACTATTGCATACCACATATCCTCCCTGTTCTTTTGTCTCTTCTTCGCTCCGTCTCAGTTCTTGCATTGCCAGTATATCCATTCTGCATTTCTCCAGAGCTTTCAGTGGATTAGTTAGGGCACTAATTCGGTTTAGGAACAAAACATTCCATGTATCAAAATAAAAATCATATTCCTTTTTTCGTTTGCAGTGTCGTTTCCTATTAACTGGCCGACTATCATTTTTAAGTTTCTGAACACGGTTCTTTTTACGTTATGGGTTGTTGGCCCTGTGACTACACCCCAACTTGGGGGACCAGGATTTGTATAGGGTTTTCTCCCTTAGAAAGATTCGCTTCTCCACACCTTTCGGAGCCTTTCACCTGTCTCTCTCTCTCTCTGCTCTGGTTTTCTGTCAGGGTTTCCCTTCCCTTAGAAAAGGAAATGGAAGAAAAGAAGTGGGGACAGAGACGAATATAGTTAGAATAGAAGAGTAGAGTAGAAACGACTCCATAGCCCTTGCAACCTAATAGGTTGCAAGGGCTATGGAGTCGTTTCTACTCGTCGGGGTCGGAAACACAAGAGTTTGCCGATAGGAAGATTGGCCTCCAGGACAGAAAACAGAAGTGCGCCACAAGCAATGACACACCGAGTTTGTGGGAACGGCAGAATGTTTAGGGGAGTGACAACGGACAGCTGCTCCGATTAGTCGCCTTCTATGAGAGGGGAGGTCCCGTGGTGCTATTGAATTAAAACCCCCGACACCAAACGTTGACTTCAACTCTATAAACTAATATAAAAATGTACAAAAATGAAATGGAATCTATTTCCAGCGGAGGCTCTAAAAATGAACTTGTATACACTGTGAACGGATTTGCTATCAGGTGTACGTTTATAAACGGTTTGATTAATAATGCTGAACAGCTCTAATTTAGGGAGAGTCTTTATTTCAAAATTTAAAATCAGAATATTTTGACATTTCATTGAATCTTCATCAACTAGAGACATAGGTTGCGGTAATTCGTCGTTTGCATTCCGATTCCCGGGGCTAGCGAAGGGAAGTGTTGTAATCTCGAACTTCCCCTCAAGTTATTTTGCCTCTTTTGGTTCAGATCTGGGCCTGTTATTTCGTCGTTGCCTCACCCATACAGACCGGGACTGCCACGTCACTGCAGCGTCTCTGATCGGGAGGTCCCAGGTTAGAGTCCTGACGGCGGCAGGATTTTGGACAATAGCTTTTGAGCTAGGTCGAATTCAGTCGCTGTCTGGAGGAGAATTCCTGCGGCCGGCTGCTCTGATCGGTAGTTTTCCATGGTTTCTCCGATCAACACCTGGCGAATGCCGGAGCAGTACCCTAACAAACGGCCACTGTCTGCGCGCGATCTTTCCTTCTTCTTCTTTGTCCTATCCTATCCCCTTACACACACACACACACACTAACATGCACAACACTACCACATTCCGGGAGACCGGTCGGGAGCTTAGAGCGGTGCCCCGCTGGTGGGAGAGTCCTGATTAGGGGAATATCCCGTTAGCCGATGGTAGGTCGGCGCCGTATCTCACCATTCAGCGCGGGGAAGATCACCATCATCTCCTGAGGAAAACATGCACTACACTTAAGGAACTAATGACCTAAGCTGTTGACGCGCCCGGAATCACCAGCCAACAAAAGAAAGTGAACAGAAGAAAAATTGTCGTGCAGCGAGAGTGAATGGGATGAATGAATGGCCGTGTGTATAATGTAAAAAAATGTGTAAATGAAAGTGTAAGTGTATGTGTAAGTGAATGTGTAAATGTGTAAAGAAAAGATTAGCAATTATTTCAAAAGGTCGTTAACAATCAGTTCTAAGGAAAAGTACTACTACAAGCTAGGTAGGCCAAAGAGTCATCAAAGAATTTGTGCTACTAGATTGAAGCTAGAATTAAGTAGTTTCAACAGTATACATATGACAAATCCCTCCCGCTAACTACTAACGCCGCAAGGCAGTAGAAAAATAAATGTAAATATCCCTTTGGAAAAATTATCTCCCGTCTCCACAGGGCTACTGTGAAGGAGAAATATGAAAAAACACCTTCGCGACAGCCCCTCCCCCACTCCCACCCCTAACCCTCGTCTCGTCCCTGCGTACTCACCGCTTAGACGACGCGGGCGTTGGCCGCGCGGGCGATTGCACGCGGCGGGGCGTCGCCCGTGGGGCGGGGCCCCGGACGCCCGCCCCCGCCCGGCCCCCGCCCGGCCCCCGCCCGGCCCCCGCCCGGCCCCCGCCCGGCCCCCGCCCGGCCCCCGCCCGGCCCCCGCCCGGCCCCCGCCCCGCCCCCCTGGCCCTTGATGCGCAGATGGACGACACACAAGAGCGAAACGGTGCTCCACGCTTCGTCCATGTGAAGCCGAAATTAAGCTCCTTGAGGAGTAATAGAAAGGCACAATCACTGTGCAGATGAGTCTACTGGGCGGGAAGTGACTGAGATGACATCAACCGTACAAGATCCCATTTCGGTTTCGAAAGGACGAATATCTCATATTGAAGAGATGGTAGCAAGATGACTATACCATTGGAACTAACACAGATGGCTATTAATATATTCTAACACTAAACATTGGCTTAAAAATTAACATAAAAGTCTATACTACGAGTCGTAAGGAATACGTTACAGAGGTCTTGACACAAACAGGTCATTCTAATCACAACATCGAGGTATCAAAGAAATCGAGGTACCCTCAAAACAGAGAAACTTTTCCCAATGACATATCCACCCCATATATATAACCTAAACAAATAAATATGAAGAAATAGAAAGAACCGAAATGAAATTCTATGAAACATTTTAATTCTTGAAGAAAATTAGCATATAATACGATTTTAATCCTTCATTCTATATAATAATTATACCTCTCTTCGTAATTGTAATTCTCTCATTTCAGGTGGAGAGAAGTCTACACGTCTTGTATTTTTCCTCCTCTCAGTTAAAAATAATAATGAAATGAACGTGAGTTGAACGAAACATTAGGATTGGCTTTTCTAGCTAAGCCTCCACGAAATGTTTCCGTGTGTTCGAATACACTCTGTAGTTTCAACAGTTCCATCGAAAAGCAACAAAACGCTTTTAACTGCTTCGAGGAGCACTGGAAGGCCCGGCGTTGGACTTAAATCGATCCGCACTTCCCATCAACATTCCTTGTTAGGCCCCCAGTCGGCGCCACGGGTTATTCAGAGAGGTTTTTACGACGCCAACTCGCGACCATAGCCCAGTACGGAGGAGGAATTGCGAAACACGTTTGAGTTAAGGATTCGCAGAGAGCATGGCGCTGAATGCAACATGTTTGCAAGGTATCAGTGCCAGTTAAGGTTTTTCCGAAACGTCGAATTTTAAGCGAATATATGAAGTCAAATCTTCTTTCATCATGCATATTTCAGATCAATCATATTTCTAAAATACTGTGAAAAACATTGTATCTATCATTGAATTAAATATTATTTAAATGCAATGTTATTTGAACAATTTAGGTTTCAGTAAGCCGGCACAAGTCGCCCCCCGATGTGGAGGCATGCATTTCCATGGGAAAAATTCTAATGATATTGGGTGGGTAAATCGTGCAAGCTAAAAGAGGGGGTCTATATCGCTTCATCATTATAGGGAACGGCATTTAATCACATACTATTCAATAAATCATTCACATCCGTTTTTCAGTTCGTAGTAACACACGGCAGTACAGAGTATAGAGTAAGTTATGTAATACTGCGGAAAATCGATTTCGAAATTTCAACAGAAATACACGTTTTGAGGTCCTTTGATACCGAAAACGTTTTTTTTTCAAAACATCCGTCCGTGCGAGAACACTACTAGCACTGAATCGATAGAATTTATTCCAAATTGAAGAAACTTCTCTTGTTGAAGTTTTGAAAATTGCTAATTGAAGTATTGAAAATTTGAAAAACATTCTTTAAAATGTGAGGGTATGTTACATGAAGCTCGCCCCAACACTTTCAACTTTTCGTAAATTGCTTAAGTTTGAATTTTTTTCGGCGTCTTGCTACCAACATAAAATTTTGATTTTTCCTTCAAATGAAATTTGTTTGAAATAAGTTGAAATGATGGTCCAGTACATTTTTCTTGAAAATTTTAGTAGTTTTCGTAAAGTAGTTCGTGCTATATTTGCAATTTTAAACAATAACCAAAACAAGATTTTCTCAAAAACGGCTCCAAATTTTTTCTGTAAATTTTTGGTAGAGTTAGTGACAAACGAACACTAAACGATGACAATACGCCATATTCCTCTATTCTTTGTTTTTTTCAAAAATTGCAAAAAAAAGTAACTTGTCTCCCACGTGAAAAAATACTCGTCTTCCACGTCGGTAATATATACATTTGAGGCTATTCCTTCACTTTATTGTTTTAATGAGTACATGTGCTTTAAACAATGTCATATAAAGTTTCTCGAAATCTCAACATTTTTATGTTAAAATGAGCTCAAAATTCCGCATTTTCAGAAATGCCAATCCGCCATTTTTTCAAAAATGGCTCCAAATTATTTCTTCGAACTTTTCCAACGGATACCGGTAATGGCACTGTTTAATATGAAATAAAGTTCATTTTGGTGTATTCTTTTGTTTTTTCACAAATTAGACCAATGTAATTTTTTAAAAATATATTTCATGCCGTTAATTTGCACATTTCCATCAATATTACATTTGTGAGTGAAAGTGCTTAAATTACTGTAAATGAAGTTTTTCGAAAACTCAATAGATTCATATAAAAAAGAGCTTCAAATTTCGCATTTACAGTAATGCTCAATCGTCATTTTCTTTAAAACGTTTTCTAATTTTTCAATGATAAGTATTTAGGTCGATGTTTTACTCTTCTTTAATATTCTTGAAGTAATATTTCGGTTGTACTATTAGGAAAGCAAAAAGTTGAGAAAATGTCCAAAAATGTACTTTCGGCGTCGATAGATGGCAACTGGCCAGAAAATGGAGCAAAACCTTAAAGCCAGCCCACACCAAGGAAATTAGAAAAAAATATTTACGAGAAATTCTCTGCAATTCTGTAGCACCACTTGTTTACTTTCTCGTATACATACGTATTAAGAGAGTAATATACTTAAAATAGAGAAAGTTATACGACAAAACAAAACCTCAATTTCATTCCGAAAGTTATGTAATGCTGCGGAAAATCGATTTCGATATTTAAACGGAAATACACGTTTTGGAGTCACCTGCTGCAAAGTACATGTACTGATAAATACTATAATATAAACAAATTGCCTCTAATGTAAATATTAAGGACATGGGATGCTAGTTAAAAAAATTACATTGTTGTATTTTCTGAAAAAAAAAACAAAGAATAGGGCAATATGGCGTTTATGTCATTCTACAGGGTATATTTAGCACTATCTCTATTAAAAGTTTTAGAAAAAAAATTGGGGCAGTTTTTGAGAAAACCTTGTTTTTGAATTTTTTTTAAAATGGCAAATATTGCACGCACTATTGCAAAAAATTACTTAAATTTTCAAAATATCTCCATAACCTTAATGACGGAACTAATTCAGGGTAACAGGGAAAAGATCAATATTATATAAACCACGGTGTTTACGCTTATTATTTTTAACGTAATTGGTTCAAATTTTAATAAAATACTGTAATTTTCTTTCATTTTACTTTACAACACATTACTATTAGAGGAACTTTTTGTTATCTTATGCACCCCTACTGACCTCTAGCGAATAAATTAGGTACCAGTTTTGCTGCAGCGCTACTGGGCTCTGGCGGAATATTTTGGATACCACGTGCTCTAAGCGAGAGACGAAAAATTATAGCGGTGCTACATACACATTATATTAATTACTTATTTTCCGTTAATCTTTACCAAACTTGGCTAGGACACTGCGACAGTTCTGAAAAAGGGATTGTTAAAACTTCATATCTATTCATACGCTACTTTTGTGGTATCGATGTCGGTTACACGTCGTTGAATTCACTTTTATTAGTATAGATTATACTCTATTCTTACAAAAAATTTAAAGAAAAAAATTGGGATCGTTTTGGAGAAAATTTGGAAAATGTCCGGAGGTCTTTTAGTAAAGAACCCCAAAATTTTAAAGAATGTTTTTCAAAATCTGAAAGCTTCCACTCGAGCCAGATGAACTGAAGTTTCTTCAATTTGGGAACAATCGTACGAGTGGTTTAGGTCCTTCATAATGTTAATGTTCATAGATGGACGGACTGACAGACAGAGATAGCCAGACAAGAACAGGCAGAGACCGGCAGGGACAAACAGACAGACAGAGAGAGAGCCATGGAGAGACAGACAGAGCCACACAGACAGACAGACGGTTTTGAAAAAGAACACATTTTCAACATTTTCGGTATCAAGGGACCCCAAAAGTATATTTCCGTTATCGAAATATCGAAATCGATTATTCGCAGCATTACATAACTTTTTCTCTACTACGTATATTACTCCGTATATACGTATGTTTACGAGAAAGTAACTAGTGGTGCTAGAGAATGGCACAGTCTTTCTCGTAGCAAAGTTTTCTAATTTCCTTGGTTTATACTGGCTTTACTTTCTTGCCCCATCTTCTTGCCCGCTGCCATCTATCGTCGCTTAAAGTACATTTTTTTGACATTTTCTTGCCTTTTCGGTTTTCTAATGGAAGCCGAAATAGAAACCTTCAATAATATTAAAGAAGAGTAAAGTCTCGTCCTAAATAGCAATTTTCATTGTAATATTTAAAGCCGTTTTAAAGAAAATGACGTTCAATTTTACTGTAAATGCAAAATATGAAGCTTTTTCACAGGAATCTATTGAGTTTTCAATAAACATAATTTGAAGTCATTTGAATCACTACCACTCACAAATGCTATAAATATACAAAGTGTTGAGATGTTGACAAACTTAATATGACATCATTTGAAGCACATGAACTCATAAATACAATAAAATTGAAGACATTGCAACTAATGTAAATTTACCGGCGCGAGAGTCAATTAAACCTTTTGGAAATTTTTGTTAAAACAAAAGAATACTGCAATATGGCGTTTATGTCATCTTTGGAATACATTTGGTTCTACCTTCCAAAAATTTAAACTAAATATTTGGAGCCGCTTTTAAGAAAATGTCGTTTTTGTAAGTTATAAAAATTGCAAGTATTGCACGCAGCATTGCACGAAGACTACTAATATAAAAAAATGTACATTATCTTAATGAAAGAACTATTTATGGAAAACAAATTTCATTTGAAGCAAAAATCTCTATCTTCAATTTTATAGTTGTAGGAAAACGCCGAAAAAATCAAGCGTTAGCAATTTTCGAAAATTCAGAGTTAACCGGGAGAATGGGACTTTTGCCACCTTTAGAAGTGTATTTTACTCTATTCTTACAAGAAATTTCAAGAAAAAAATTAGGAGGCGTTTTTGAAAAAATTTAAAAATGCCCGGGGGGCTTTGTGTAAAATACCCCAAATTTTGAAGAATGTTCTTCAAAATTTCCAAGC
>BLKR01000314.1:0-212500 GCA_011170035.1 Teleogryllus occipitalis | reverse complement strand
GTAAATATTTAACGTGGATAGGCGGAAGAGTAGGCCTAATGACCTGAGCCTCGCCACTAATAAAGACAATTTTATTATATTATTAATTATTTAATTATTCTCAAATGTTGTTGAATTTCAGATTCACTTCATACCGTTGTAATCTTCATAACAAAATAGATTGAACAAAGCAGAATAGTTGAGTTTTATTACAGGATGTGTAGCTCAATGACAACACTTGCCTCTGGGGCATTTTAAGCGGGAGGTCACTAGCTACATATCTGTGATAATTTCAACCAAAATCTAGGGAAGAATTCTAGTGGTCAGTTATTCTGATTGGTAGTTTTCTGGTGATTCTCCGACCAATACCAAGCAAATGGCAGAGCAGTACCATAACAAACGGACAAGGAACACTCGCGATCTTTCATTCCACATTATTGAACCTCCATCTCCCCTTGTACATACACACACACACGCACACACACATACACACACACATACACGCGCACGCTCACGCTCACACACACGTACATAAACTACACTACCACTCAATTCGAGGATATCAGTCAGAAGCTGAGCTCGTCACAGCTGAAATAAATAACTGGAGGGAGAAAAACCCGCAAAGTCGGTGCCAAATCTTACATTCCAGCAAGGAAGAATCGCGGTAACAGCCATGGACGTAGCAAATATTACACATACAGCTCCGATTAATAGAGTTTGTGCACGTATTCGCGGACAGCTTTCGATTGCATTTTTGTCTCTGCGCATGCGCTAACTCGAAATCGAACTCGAAGTGTTAGCGGGCGCCGCCAGCCCCGCTATTCCGCTGAATTTAGCGATCAACTTATTTGCATGGTAATCGATCATTCAACCATTTTATATGGAATTTGTTCTTGTCACTGGCGGCAGAGTGTGCTGCTAAATGTATTTCTATGCTGCAATTATCGCACTGTCTTCGTTTTGATTTGATTAAAGTTTAATCAGTGCTGCTGCTAGTCTCACAGTTTTCAATTGCCTGAAAACATCGTCAGTTGTAATTCATTCGATACGTAGTACAGGTTTCCCAAGAAATAGACAAAGTATCAGTGAAAATCTAAAGTGCATAGTAAATTCATTGGTTTGGTCAAAGTGAATTACTACCGGAGAAGAAGAAATGTCATCAAAAATTAAATAAAATAAATAAAAGAGTTATATCATTTCTAGTTAGTGGGTGAAATATTATAAATCGGTATTCGTAGGAATATTTTTTGTATAGTAAATTGCATTGTATTTCTTCACTTGCTTACAAATTTACTAAAAGATTGAATTACTTGACTTTAACCAAACCCATTAACTGTGATTCACTTCCCTAGCATTAGATTTATCACTAAATCTGGATAATGAAGCGGGATTTTGTAATTTACTTCCATAAGGATGTTTTAAATTTAGATTTATTAATCCTAGAACACTAATATGTTGAAATTTTGAAGGCTATCATGAGTGCAATGGTGTCAATGGAATTTTTAATCCTGTATTCAATGAAAGTGAGCCTTGTCGTATTACATTGTAAGGATCTTAACATATGGAGTTTGTCAGTGAATCATTATATCAAGGTGAAGGTTATGCCTATCAAGTTGGCAATTAAATATTATATGATTGTAAAATATTACTGAAATAGCGAATACCGTAGCTAATAAAATGAATCAGGGAAGGATAAGATTTGAATTTAACACATTCATTCTGCTGTTGTTCCTTTTGTTGTTTAATATACTTCATATTTAAATCCACAAATGTTCTTCATTTCTGTTTTACGTATTTTATATAAGAATACTAGTATCAATATGTAAATATGTGAGTTCTGGGAACAAATTTTAATACTAATTGTGTTTATTATCAAATGTCGTACATACAAGTAATGAAAATTTACAAATGCCCCAAATGAAGATACGAACAGCACGGAGCAGCTGATGGCATTTCACTGTAGCAACACTCTGTTGCCACAATTTGGAACTTCTTCCAATGAGAGTTATACATTTCGACCTAAACGAGCGAAAACTCTTTCTCGAGTTTACCCGTTATAGATTTCGATTGCTTTAACGTTCGAGTGTGCACAAACTCTAATAGCAACCGTCACACACAGATTCAATAAATGCTCTCTTAAGTTGTTGTACACTCTGCCAATGACCCATCTTTTCATTCTCGAGACAGGGCCCTTCCTCCGATGAACACACACTATCGAAGGCGGGAAGGCGAAGTGCAAAGCCTGATGAATAGGCCCGGTCTCGCAGCCAACGCGACGGGCCTTCGACGCCTGGGGCCTCCCGAGGCCTCAAAGCGCGGCACGACCTGCTATCCTCACTGGCGCCCGGGCCCCGCCTCACCCACGCGCCTGTCCTCATTGCAATTCTGGAAGGTGTTCAAGAACCGGGGCAGCACGGGATAAGAGGAGCATCGTAGAGTCAGAATTCCGCTTGAGAAAGGGGAAGAGGAAGTGAGGTTTTACAAATTCACTGTTCAAAAATGCTTAAGAATCAGGAAACTAGCAAGTGTTGGGTAGTCCCTATACGATAGACTTTGTTTTCCTTTTAAGGGGTTGTGGTTTGAATATGAAAAACTAGGCGATATTGGGGTAAATTGTTATTATAATACTGGATAAGTTTTTTATGTCTCTCTACTATTTGTTTCATCAATATTTATCCATTATCATTCTTCCATTCAGCGATGCTTGTGGGATTCCGACGTGGGTGCCAGTTTTCCTATTTACTGTTTCAAATTTTCAATTTCCCGGTCATGCCATGTGGTAGACAGAGTTTCCTGACGAGTGTTTATGCCTCCCATTTGAATATTTGGTTCTTACTATACCCCTATTTATGAAATATTTCCCACAAATACTTCCTAATACAATTAGGAGGTTACCTATAAATGTCAAAATTTTCATTCTCTTTGTAAGCTTCTTTCCATTGCTCGAAATGACGGGTTTATTTGAAGTTTCCAGCAGCGGGTCTTCTTCCTCTAATGCCATTGAGCTCACAATACTCCTATCGAGGCACAGCAGCGATTGGTATTTTATAGGTAGAGCTGCCTTTTGTAACCGAAATAATAATTTTTTGGTTTTGCGACGTGACTACGATGTAAATCGACTTAAATAATCGAAGTACGAAGTCGAAACCACGGTCTACGAAATTAAAAAATTGATAAACGAAATCGAGAAAGCGCCAAACTTTAATGTAATTTATTACCATTAATAGCAATGTCAGTCCCGTATAAGCGTAAGTGTTGCGCAAAATTCTCTCTTCGAGTTTCATTGAATTTACTTCATTTACAACTGTTAGCTTTAGCCGTTTTGATGAAGTGGGAAAACTCTACATTCTCTGTAATAATATTACGCAACCATAACTAATGCGCGAAAGTACGTGTTGTTGTATCATAACTACATTTTAAAAGATACAGGAGCATTATTATTACAGGAAGAAAGTGTTGTGAAATAACTTCACTTATTTTGATTTTGTTATCTGGGGTACATATCTCAAGGCGTTAAGAGTATATGAAATATTATTTCTAATTTTCTGAATAACCAAAAGGAAACAAAGGAATATTCAATACGAAACGGTCTACAGTCTTTTTGTGATTACGTGAGAATAGTAAATATTTTGAATGAAATGGAAATTTTAATGTCCACGAACTAATGCATTATATTTGGTCGTGCATTGAAATTCACACTTCATCATAATATCCGTGTTCTCCCGAAAATAGCTCGTATGCGCATCTGACAATGCCCCCTTGTGTCGTATCCCTAACTCATACTGCGAACATCAAATTCCATCTCGGGCGTCGCGAGGTGGTCGTGAAATGAATCCTGTGATGTCGGCGGCCGCACAGATATCGCGGGCGGCCGGCGGAGGGGGAGGAGGAGGAGGAGGCGGCGGTGGTCAGGTCGCGTGTGTGTGCCTCGGACCGCCGCAGAAGAAAGGCCTGCTCTGTGAGGCAGTCGCTCGGCGGGAGTTTCATCAAACGGCGGCGCAGGTGCTGGGATGGGGTGGGGGTGGGGTGGGTGGGAGCGCGGACGTACGCGAAAGCGAGGCCTGGGGTGGAAGCTTCACGCGGCGGGAGGTGGAGGTGGGTGTCTGGGGGTTTTGGATGTGGTGCGGGAGAAGCCGGTCGCGGGGAGTCCGACACTGCATGAACATCACAGAGTCCGCGTGAGTGGCGGGGAGTCCGCGTCAGTGTAGAGGAAACTGCGTCAGTGGCGGGGAGTCTGCGTGAGCGGCAGGCAGTCCGCGTGGATGGCGGGGAGTCCGCGTGGATGGCGGGGAGTCCGCGTGGATGGCGGGGAGTCCGCGTGGATGGCGGGGAGTCCGCGTGGCGGGGAGTCCGCGTGGCGGGGAGTCCGCGTGGATGGCGGGGAGTCCGCGTGGGTGGCGGGGAGTCCGCGTGGATGGCGGGGAGTCCGCGTGGATGGCGGGGAGTCCGCGTGGACGGCGGGGAGTCCGCGTGGACGGCAAGGAGTCCGCGTGGACGGCAAGGAGTCCGCGTGGACGGCGGGGAGTCCGCGTGGATGGCGGGGAGTCCGCGTGGATGGCGGGGAGTCCGCGTGGATGGCGGGGAGTCCGCGTGGATGGCGGGGAGTCCGCGTGGGTGGCGGGGAATCTGCATAGGTGGTGGAGAGAATGTGCGGGAATTTTGCGTGAGGAGAGTAGAAATCGTGCAAGAGGTGGGGAGTCGCGTGAGTGGCGAGTATTTTGAGAGAGGCACAAAAAGCCTGAGTGAGAGACGGGAAAGTCCGCGTGAGTGGCAGGGAGTCCGCGTGTGTGGCGGGAAGTCGGCGTGTGTGGCGGAGACTCGACGTGGGAGGCGGAGAGTTCACGTGGGAGGCTGGGAGTGCACGTGGGAGGCGGGGAGTTCGCGTGGGAGGTGGGGAGGTAGCGTGAGTGGCCTGGAGGCAGCGTTAGTGGCGGGGAAGCAGCATGAGTGGCGGGAATGCAACATGCATGAGTGGCGGGAATGTAGCGTGAGTGGCGGGAAGGTCGTGTGAATGGAGGGGAGGTCGCGTGAGTGGCGGGGAGGCCGCGTGAGGAGGCGGGAAGTTTGCGTGAGGGGAGTAGAAATCGCGCAAAGGGCGGGGAGTTCACGTGAGTGGCGGGTATTTTGGGAGAGGCACGGAAAGTCCGAGTGAGAGACGGGGAGTCCGTGCAAATAGCGGGGGTCCGTGTGAGGGACAGGAATCCGCGTAAGGGAGGGAAGTCCGCGTGAGGGGTAGGAAGTTTGCGTGAGGGAAAGAAAAATCGCATGAGTGTCGGGGAGTTCGCGTAAGATGCAGGAAGTTCGAGTCAGGAGCGACTACGTGAGGGGCGAGAGTCCACGTGAAGGGCGAGGAACCCGCTTGAGGTGCAAGGAGACGCGTGAGTTGGTGAGTCCGAATGTATGGCGAGAAGACCACATGAGTGCAGAAAGTCTGCGTGCGTGGCGGAGAGTTCGTGCAAGGAATGGGGAGACTATGTGAGAGGTGTGAAGGCCACGTGATGGACAGAGTCTCTACAAGAAAGGCGGGAATTTCGCGTTAGGGGCGGGGAGTGCGCGTGAGGCTGCCAGACCGCGTTAGGAACGGAGAGACTGCACGAGGGCCGGATCGCGAAAGAGGCGGTCAAGACTGCCCAAGGGGAGGGGATTCCATGATTGGGTTGAGGATTCAACGTGAGTGGCAAGGAAGTCTCGTCGGTGACAAGGTGGCGAAGGCTGATAGTTGATAGCACTGTTACCTGTGTTCACGCCGTTCATACCGAAAAATCGATTGGCGACAAAACGTCTGCCGATCTAACTCTGCGTCTTTGGTCATGAACTCTTCAGATAATTTTCTACAAAAAGGATATTTCCTGGTTGATATGAACGAATTTGAGCCGCTGCCAGTTTGAAGCATATTTTGATTTTGGGGGGTACTTTACATCAATCCCCAGTAATTTTCATTAACAAATTTTTTCAACAATGTCACCAATTGTTTTTATTATACTTCGTCCTCAGTTAGCATAAAGAACTCTAAAAAAATGCGCAGATCTCATCTTCATTGAAATCTCTGAATTTTCGAATTTTGCAAAAGTTCTACATCTACAATATTGAAGTTCGAGATTTTCCTTTAAATTTAGTCTGTTGTTCAAAGACAGATGTCAAAATAAAGTCATACATAATTTTTCGAAAATAGGAGTAGTTTTCGCGTAATTTTACAACAAAAAATAGGCAGTTTCTAATATACCACTCCAGTTTTTTTTCTTGAAATTGTACCTCGTATGTCCCAAAGGACAGTAATAAAGAGTGGTGCTAGTCCCATTTTCAGCTAACGTTATATTTTCAAAAATGAGAAAAAAATTAACATTGCAAACGTATAATATTGATGATAGTGTTGTTTCATCTATTTTGAAAAACTAGATCTTAAATATAAGATCATGGACAATTTTTTAAAAAAAACTAGAAGTCTTCGGATAAATTCTACTTAAAATTAATGCAATTTATAAAAAATCTGAAAAACGAATCGATTTCTCCCCCTCGGATAGAGTTAAGGACAATAAAAAAGGCACAGGCCTCCTTCTCCTTGAACTCTCTCAAGTTTCGAAAATTGTATAAGAAATACTGCGAGAAAGTATGTGCTGTTGTACTACCACAGTTTTACTTTCGCGCCTTACTTCTTAAGAACAGACAGTATTGTAATCGTGCGCCGGAAATACCTTATGCCTATCTACATTACGTCTTAGGCATATCGGGCCCATGTAAAAAATTAATGGATATCTAATAAAATTAGCAGAATACTGTTAATTGGATTGGCACCTTTTTGATAAGTGCGTGAAAGTTTATTTAGAAGTTTGTGACTATACAGGGTATATAAAAAAACAAACTAGAAGCTGAACTAACGCAAAACAATTTTGAACTTTAGCAAGTTTGGAAAATTCAGGGGTTTAAACAAAAATGCGTCCTGGGCCATTCTTTTAATCTATTATTTTATCTATACATTCCATTAATCTATCCGATGACAAAGTTTAATAAAAAAATTGGAGCCATTTATGTAAAGCTTTTGGAAACGCGGTCATAGGGATATCGAGGACATTCCACGGACAATATCCAGCCGATCATCCGAGTTCATCTGAGGAGTCATCGCAGTAAGCTTACAAACTTTATTTAAAGCAGTACCGAATCTTAATGTTTGTACAGAGAAGAAAGTTGATCATTTCATTAATGAACTCATTATAATTTGTAGAAATGTCTGAATAAATGCTATTTTTTTCTTTTTTGAGAAAAGAAAAGAAAAGAAATAATTTATAGTAGTTGCCATCAATTCAATAATTGCATTTAATAAATAGAACTTCGCGGAATCGCGATTCTGTTTAGAAAAGCATGTTCACATGCAACAGGGAAGAAGTAAAATGTTGTAAGTCAAAACCCATGATTAAAATTGAAACTGAAATTAAAAAAGATTTAACATTGAGAGAATTTATGAGCATAGCAGGGCAACGGAAGAAATAATATTATTGACAATAGCAGAGGAAGTGATACCCTTCATTTATTATATAACTGTTGTAAATAGTATCAAGATTTAGTAATATTAATTATCGTAGAAGGAAAGGATATTTCACAGTTGATTCATGTAACATTCACCCCAAAATCAAAATATCCATTTCTAACTCTCAGGCACACGAATATACAGGAACGTCCTCGCTGACGGACGGACGGACAGTTTGCCGAAACAATATTCAATATTAAGGACCGACAAAAAAATTCTAACTACACAAAGTGTTAAAGGAAGTAATTTACTACATATAGACACGAGATTTATCTACTTTGTTACCAGAGCCCTCCTATAAGTTTTTCTGGCGAAAAGTCACTGATTTCCGCCGTACGATTACAGTACTTTCGCTTTTCTATTTGCGTAGTAAAGCGATAAATTAAAAATAATCTTTGGATGTCACTGAATTCTGAAAGTACACTATTTCCTCAAAATTTAGAAGAATTTTTTATTAAAACAATAGTTCACTATCCGAAGCAGAAGTGATTAATTTACTTATACGCAATACTCCGTAAAAATGTACTCTTGATGCAGAGAAAACTGTCAATTGATTTCATTCTGTCAATGTTCACGGCACATCTTTGTTCTTGATGACACAGCACACCGTACCTCCGCGGAATTTTGTTTCGTCCACGTTTAACATTGCAAGGATAAGGACCTACTCTTTACTATGATTGTTAGCGCCATCACCGATGCCACTTCGTCTCAAGACTGCAACCCTTCTCGGCAGGGCAACGCCCCCGCCGACGGCCCAAGCAATACTCCCGCGCCGACAAATGACGGGCGGCGAGCGCCGACTCTGTTGACAGACCCTCCCTCCCCCCCGGCCGCCTAGCCGCGTAAGGGCGCCAACCCCTACCCGCCTGCCCGACTCCTGAGTAGGCTGTGGGCCGGCAGCCCGTTATAAAAGAGAAACACTTCGGTTATGCTGTGGATGCTGTCAATAATATTTGATGAAGAATCATATCAAAAGCATTTTTGTCGGTTCACGATCGTATTCTGTGTCACATCAACTATACAGTTTATTAAAATTGGTAGTAGATTAATAAATACATAATTTGTTCGGAATTCAGAAACTGAGCGTGAACTAGGAAACCTGGGTTCAATTCCCGGTCGGAGGGAGAACTTTTTCAATAAATTTAATTTTTAAAATATATTTGTTACACAGTAACAAGGTCACATTCGTGAGAAATACTCACTATGGGGAACGTATTTCCGACGTAACTGTCTCTCTAATAAGGAGACAGGGTGGTGACAATTGAATTAATACATTTCAACCTCTGCGCCACCGGAGATTAGAACATCGTCTAATGATGCAGATCTAAAGGCAGCGTGTTCGAATCTCGAGTGATTTCGCATATTTACCACATATCCGATCTGAGCATCATCTCGTCCATCATAATTTATCAATAATCACCATTCACTTTTAACTAACATCCTACCATCCGACGTAGAGTAGATGGCAAACCATCATAATCACCTGCCCTAGAAAAGGAAGGCTGAGAGGAGATTTTTTACAATGCCACAACAATTTAATTTTATCAAAGCACATCTTCCTATAGCAATGCTTCCTTTTATATGGACACTTGTTTTCCTCTAACCGTTATTCACAAAGGTGCAAGCACACATTCTGGCATCTCTATCGTGACGTCAAAAACAATTAGATTTATATTGAATGTTATGTCCGCATTGTATTATAATTTCTTTTTAATTGTCAGCACTAGAAATTTTGTTGGATAAAAGGAAGAGAAAACAGTTCATTGCACTCGGAAAGGAGGATAAAAGCCAATATTTAGGATCAAAATATTTTGAATCTTGGGACATGTATTTACTTTGTAGAATAAGGAAACGAAGGAAACATTTTCGTACAACTGAAACCAAAAAATCTCTTTACATAAATATTATTTCAGAGATTCAATTTGTATCATCTGTACTGAAAAACTCAATCTTCTGAAGTTATCAACAATGTCACGTTAAAAACTAGGACACTGTGAAAATTTGAAATCGATTGTTGTAAAGCCTTAGAGACAAGGTACTGTCTGTCAGTGGTAAAAAAGATAATGAAACAAGGAATTTAGGTAGGAATTTCAACCAGCATAAATGAAGGTTTGGAGAAAATAAATGAGCACCTTCAATTCTTGGAGTAATTATTCATAAGCTGTTTTAGGTCCTTGTCATCAACTACCACAGAATCTCGACAATTCAGAAAAAGACAAGGAAAGTATACAAGAGTAAATAACTGGGAGTTTCCAGGAACTTCAAAGAAGCTACTTCTTTGCGTGTCTAAACTCGCGCGTGGATGCTATTACAAATCCCATCGCCTTGTTTATTTCATTCAGAAGACAGTGCGTCATCGAGCAATTTGAAATTGGTTTTAAACGTTTACACTATAATTGGTGGTGTTTCTGCACCGCTGTCTCTCCGTCATCTCAGAAGAACACAAAATTTTCGAAGCTCTAGATGGCGTTAAAGGAGAAGTTCTTACCACGAAGAAACTATCACAAAGAAAAATATTAGACATAATAGCAACAAGAAAAATAATGTATGTATTTACTAATCATGTTTAAAAGAAAAATTCGCCAATTTTTTTTACAGAAATACATTTAAATTCTTAGGGCTTTATCAATGCTGGCTCTGATGCTACATATTGTGACCGTGACATCAACACTTCGCAGAATGATATTTGTGTGTTCGTTTCCTGAGCAAGACATACGTACATATATTTACGTTGAGCTTTGGAGGTATGGCGTAAAGAAAGCATCATGTATACCATGATATTACGTTAAAGCGAAAGTACATAATCAATGCACTTTCATTTAAATAGACAGGAAAGTAAAATACGAGATGTTTGCTTGGGTATCGGTGAGCTTAAAATGCATATTTATACTGCAAGAGTAGTAATGATAGATGTGAGACACAGTGTGGCCCACTGTGCTATTTTTCGTGCTACCACCGTCACCGTCGCTGAAGCCACCGCCATCACCGTCGCCGCCGCCGCTTCGGTGAAGCGTTACGTGACGCGGGTTCCTCGGATCTATCGCTTGCCCGAGAACAAGCAAATATCTGCTCCGCGAGGATCAGACACTGCGCTCGGCAAACATTGCTCTCCCGCCTCCACCGCCACCTCCGCCTCCCCTGCCGTCCCCGTTGCCGCAGCCTCTAACCCCCTTTTAACTCCCTCTCTCCATCACCATAGCCGCTTCAGTAGCCAGTGCCGTCTCCTCAACGCCGCCACCGTCTCACTCCTCTTTCACTCTGCCACCGAATCCATCGCCGCAAATACTGGAGCATGGACGTGAACTCCATGTCTATCAGCGCCGCCAGCATCACCACCACCGTCGCCGCAGCCGGCGGCACTGCCGCCAACTTAACGCACTGTCACCACATTAACTGTTGCTACTGATGTAAACTCTGCTGTTGTCATCCAAGTTCTGTCACTCTCCCAGACATCCATACCATTCAGGTTGCTTGTACCTATTCGTTCTATTTCATTAAAACCTTCAGCTGATCTTTCATGCCATTCTTTACTAGTAAGTATTTTTTCTGCGCTACCCCTATCATAACTGTCCGTTTTCACCAATTTTCTACAGTAATAATTGGCCAAGGTGTGCAAAAAATAGAGAAGATGATCATTATTGTTACCTCGCCCTCTGTGACAATTGACTCGAAATTGTTCCTGCTTTCTGAACTCAACCACCAACGCCCTACAATTAAGTATGGCGCACACATTAACGATTCTCCCTTGCACCGACTTCCAGAATCACATCTCTTCTGACATATCTTAATCCCATTGTGGCCATGCTGCCTCCTCTGAGGAAGACCTCCTCTCGTCCCCTCAACCCCATTTCCCAAATATCGTTTCCTTCTATCCTCCATTCCATCCTAAATTTTTTGCCTTCTCTTCTTCCGGCACAGTCCTCTAGCTCCATTACCCCCTCAGTCTCATATATTTCCTTCTCCTTCAATATCCCTCCCTCATATTCCCTCTCGTCTGTTCTTCACGCGAACCTCTAGCGCAACCACCACTGCCTCACCTCTTTTCTTTCCATTATCGTCCGTCCCTCCCATTCTCCCATGCTTCACGATTCTGATTTATTGATTGATTAGTGATTCCGGGCGCGTCAATTGCTAAGATCATTAGACCCGTCCATGCAGTGCAAGCTTTCGCTCGGGAAGTGGCGCTGATCTTCCCCAGCTGGATTGTGAGTACCGGTGCCGGCTTACTGTCATCCAGCGGAGTTTTCCCCAACGAGGTATCTCCCACCAGCGGGGAACTACCACAGCCTCGTCAAGCTCTAAACTCCCGAAGCGTTCTCCTCGCACATGTAATAGTGTAGTGCATGTTAGAGTGTGTGTAAATAAGGGTGAGGATAGGGCAAGGAGGGAGAAGGAAAGATATCTTACGGTCAATGGCCTGCTTGGTAGGATACTGCTCGCCTGGTATGAATCGGAGAAAACTACCGATCAGAGCAGCCCACCGCTAGAATTCTCCTCCTGACAGCGACAGAACTTGACTCACTAATCTAGCTAGTGTCAAAAATCCTGCCACTCTCGACGGGACTTAAACATTGGACCTCCCGGGCAGAGACACATCAAGGCCATCAGTTGATTCCCTGAGCCACCTCTCCCGGTCTCCGTTTCTCCCGCTCGCTCAAGAGCCATCCATTGCCTCACTTCCTCCCCGTTCCTCCATCACCGTCTGACATTCTCCTTTCCTCTCCGTCATTCCTCTAGCACCATCACCACCACCACTTCATCCCCCACCCTCCCCGTGGCCGCAACCCCTGCGGCGGAGGGAGGGCGCTCGGTTTGACTGCCTCCTCCTCCTACAGGCGCGTCCCTCCCCTGCCCCGCCGGCCGGCGCCGCGCCGCGCCGGGCGGGCTAATAAAGGCAGCCCTTCGCCGCCCTTCGCCCGGCAGAATTGGCTTCCTCGGATGTCCGAGGATCAACGGGGGCGGGGCGCCGGGGGTGTCACTGATCCTCACACGGGGCTTACAATACACACGAGCCGCGGGCGTCTTTCCCCTGGCTACCTCGGGAAATGATTTACAGAATCGGCCGCGTTTAATATTTCCATCGGGGGCTCAGCGGTGATTTGTGTTGGCGTGTCGGTTAATTTAAGGATGGGAATTTGCATGTTTTTTTATAGAAATAAAATAATCATTAAAAATGTAAGTCATAAATCGCGAACATGTTTTGCTTCATGTTCCTTAGGGTACAAAATTAAATTATTAAAGATGAGAAAAATGGAATAAAAGTTTTTCAAAAAAAACTTATTTTAGAAAATATTCGTTATTTAGTAAGCCCATAGCCTTTATTTTAGGACAATTAAAATAGCACCATCATTTATATTAATGCAATATTGAATTGTATTAAAATGGAAATTACGCTTATTAATGTTATTCCATAATGCTAAGTTCCGCAGACAAACCCCTTATTCTGTTTATTTTCTAGCTCTGACATAGCTCTGAAATTTTCCTAAGGACCAGCATCACGACATTCGTGTTGCAAGGAATGTCACAATCTCACAGAGGAAATTAATTCCCCGAATTTGGCATTCCAAAGCCATGCTCAATTCCACGTCCCTTGGACATCGTGAAGCGCGATTTACTCAATTCAAACACGACTCAGAAGTGGCTCAAGTTGACCTTTTGATTCTGGGAATCTAGAACAATTGACTCAAAGGCGGAACCACAATTAAGCTCCCAAAGCCTGCTCTGCTACCGATGAAAAATATCCCTCAGGCACTGTGTTTATGAATTCAAACTGAAATTTACACTGTGTCTTAATTAGAAGAAAAATTAATTTAGATACCACATGCTGTAGTTGGTAATATTCCAAAGTTCAAGGTTACGTTTATTAAGTAAGTTTAATTAACAGAGGCGGTATCATGAAAGTACAAAGGCGAGCACATTAAATTATTTTACTTCATCCAGTCTACTAGTTTTTAAAACACTTTGGGATCGTAGGACGAACATATTTAAGAACTGTTTCTACTCATTCTCAGGTAATAACAAACCGCCTGAAAAAAACGATTACACAATATCTTCGGACTTCTTTAAATAATTTTAATTTTAGAAAGATTGGAAAGGGATCATATACTTTCAAGCCACAAACTCAAAAGGCAATGTAACGGAGAAATGCATAACTTTTGAAAGCATGTACACAGATTTTAGATTTAAAAATGATGATAATATCGCGAATTAACTTTTTAATGAGAGAAATTTACAGAAATTGAGATGAATTTATCATTATTCATTTCAAATTAAATTTTTCCTAAAGTGCCGTCCTCTAACTCGACTCCTCTCCTGGCAATAAAATACAAGATGCAGTAAATCGCACTCAAAGAGTTCAAATTGCCCCAACGTCATATGTAAGCTAAAACGACGGATCGGTCCCCGCGTGTGTAACTTTCCGCCGGGGGCGGGGCGGTCGGCTGGGGAGCAGTAGTCCATTTGCTCAGGCTCCTTCGCCACGCGACCGCCCCCTTCCCCGCCCCCGCCCCCGGCGCAGACAAATGAAGGCGGGGGCGCGGCCGCCTGTTGACAAAGGCGCCCCTGCCCCCGGCCGGCCGTGCCGTCGGCCGTCCGGCCCGTCCACCCGCCCGGGGCGCCGGCTCGCCTCATGGGCCTCTCTGCCCCCGCCCCGCCCCGCCCCGCCCCGCCCCGCCCCGCCCCGCCCCACCCCGCCCCACCCCGCCCCACCCCGCCACGCCCCGCCACGCCCCGCGCCACTCCCTTTCGCGCTTCGCTGCCAACCACCCCACCCACGCGCGCCGCCCCACCTTCGAGCAGAAAGGTCGTTTGCTGTTCCCGATCCTTCAGGCCTTCGTCATCTGCAGGGGTCAGCAAATTTTTCTTCCTCGGCGGTGTACAATAAAAAATATGTGCTGTGCGAAAATATATCTAAGTTCTCCAAAATATGATTAAATGACTGACAGACTGAATGATCATGGATGAGTGGATAGAGTAGCTCCCTAGAGCTGACTGAAACTGGCCAACGTTGACAGACTGACTTCCTGACTGTGATTTGCCGAGTGGCTGTGGCACTTCCATTAACACACTGATTTTCATTGTCTGACTGGCTGGATGTGACTGACTGGTGGGCTGTGACTGACTAGTGGCCTGTGACTGACTGGTGAGTTGTTGACTGACTGGCCGAGACTGACAGACTGACTATTTGGTACTCATCTTACCTCTTTGTTTCCGATCGACTATTTGTGATGCGCTGATTCAGTTTTGAGTGGCTGCTAGAGACCCATTATCTGGCTGTCAGACTCCTGACCGTTGTTCAAAGAGAGACAAAAGGCCTCTAAGTTGGCTGAATTTTTTTTAATATAAGAGAAGGCACATAATCGAATATGCAGTAAAACGTATTGCTGCCAATTCTTGATTAATGATTTTCAAGAAATTAAAAGAACAAGTTAATGTTTCATGGAATGTAATAAAAAGGTGAAATATCAAATGGGCCAGACCCTTAATTTCTGCTTTAATTTTTCCTCTTTAGAATTCCAATTAGTAACATCTTCCATTTGAAGTTGCAATTTAAATAAATCTTCCAATTTAAACTGGGTTGTATTAAAGATACGAGAATATTGAATACGAGTTACATAAATATAAGAAAATTGAATACAACACCGAAGTAATACTTCTATAACTAGAATCTAGATATGAACTCTGACTATAAATAAAGAAACGAATAGTCTTAGTTTATTCGAAAGAAACATTACAACCAAATAAGAGCATTGACTGTTTCTCAGGCAGTTATGAACGCTTCAAAATCAATAATTAAACAGCTTTTCTTTATGAGCAAAGTCATCATCAATTTTCAGTACCCAATTACAATACTGTGAAATAAATAAGATTAATTGCGATTAGCCTTGTTGTGAAATAAAGCATTTCGAGAAAGGAAATGAAAATTACTAAAAGAGAATTTCAATTTAAAAAATTCAAGTTAAAAAAAAAAGTTAATTGTGTTTAGTATTGCAAACCAGACTTAGAATGACAATTATCATCTCCGAGTAGTGACTAATTTTCTCCTCTTGACGCTTAATAAAAATATACTTTACAGTCATTATTTAATTTCTTTGATTTTCATTTTAAATAATTAGTTTTAATTGTTATTGAATCCACTAATACGATATAATACGTTTATATCAATAATATCATCGTTACTAGTAATTTATTCGTGCTCTTTATTAAAATATGCAGAAGGAAAGGAATAATAGTGGATATGTATGGTACGATTGCGAGTTAAAAAAAAGACTTTTGTTGTTTCTGATTTTTTTATTTATTTATTTATTTATTTATTTATTTATTTATTTATTTATTTATTTATTTATTTATTTATTTATTTATTTATTTATTTATTTATTTATTTATTTATTTATTTATTTATTTATTTATTTATTTATTTATTTATTTATTATTTATTTATTTATTTATTTATTTATTTATTTATTTTGCTTGCAGAAACTAACTCTCGCAAAACTTAAATTCACAAAAATGATAACTGGCATTATAAAACAATCTGGTGTGCGAAGTACTTTATAAAATCTTACACACGCCGACTGTAGGAAGAAAGCTGGCAAGGATATTTCAATATTTTTAACATGATCTGAGTGTGATTAGAATTGAAAGTATGCACTATAACGCTGAGAAGCATACTCTCTTAGCTACATTGCACATTTGGTAGCTTGTGGCACATTTGGTAATTGATAGATCAAGGATTTCGTTGTCAACAATAATCGAGTCAACCGTAAAACAAACCAAAGAAATAGAATTATTAAGCAATTTTTATTTCATCAACACTCAGAATCCGGGAAGTGTATTGAATGCTGCTCCTAGAAGAGGTCAACAATAAAGTGCAAAAAAGTAAATATTTACAAGTTGTTTGTGATCGTACTTATTTTAATTTTAATAACAAGTTATAACGTTGCTGTTCAGTTTCAGATTGTACATTCGTTCGCCTTCCTTGTTGTAAATCGGACGTTCCTACTGTAGCCGAGAAAATCAGTTTTTAGAGGAGTTTACGGTTCAGACGCGACAAGAGCACTCCTCCTTTCCGTGAAATACGCGCCACAGCAATTTACGCGCACACCTCCTGGAAATTGAGTTTTCGTGCGCTTAAATTAGAGGAGCAGTGACTTCGCCTCTCGGGCCGCCGTCCCACGCAGCGCGACTACAAAGAGCCGCCACGCACGCCGCCGCGCAGACCTCCGCCCGCGATTTCTGTACTCGGCCGCCGCCACCGCCACCTCCACCGCCACCACCACAGCCCACCGTCACCGTCGCCGACACCGGCATCGCCCACCAGCACCGCTCACCGCCACAGCCCACCGGTACCGCCCACCCGTACCGCCCACCGGCACCGCCCACCGGCACCGCCCACCGTCACCGCCCACCGTCACCGCCCACCGTCACCGCCCACCGTCACCGCCCACCGTCACCGCCCACCGTCACCGCCCACCGTCACCGCCCACCGGCACCGCCCACCGGCACCGCCCACCGTCACCGCCCACCGGCACCGCCCACCGGCACCGCCCACCGGCACCGCCCACCGGCACCGCCCACCGGCACCGCCCACCGGCACCGCCCACCGGCACCCACCGCCCACCGCACCGCCCACCGGCACCGCCCACCGGCACCGCCCACCGGCACCGCCCACCGGCACCGCCCACCGCAGCCCACCGGCACCGCCCACCGGCACCGCCCACCGGCACCGCCCACCGGCACCGCCCACCGGCACCGCCCACCGGCACCGCCCACCGGCACCGCCCACCGGCACCGCCCACCGGCACCGCCCACTGTCACCGCAACCACCGTCGCCGTCACCTCCATCTCCACCACCACCACTACGGGATACGCCCACACCGTAGCCATCGCCACCTCCACCGTCACCGTCACTGTCACCTTCACCTCCACCGCACCCACTGTTGTCACCTCCACCACCATCTCCGCCGCCCACCGGCAAGAACCACCGCCATCGCAGTCACCGACGCCGTCACCTACACCGTCACCGCCTCCTCAACGGCCTAATCCTACGCCGCAGCACCCGACCCCGCCTCCGGCACAGCCACCCTCCCGGCAATCACCGCCACTGCCAACGCCACCTCACTTGCCACGTCCGCCGCCCCATCGCCGGCCCGCTATCTCAGTCCCGCTGTCCTTGCCATATCTGCCGCCGTGCGTGTTTGTAGAAGAGAGGGTGACTTTTTTGTTTACCAACGTAAATTTAACATAATAAAGAATCCTAGAGTTAATATTTTACAACATGATTCAGTAATAGTAGTCAAAGTCAATTTACAGCATGGTTCAAATGCGATAGTCAAAGGTAACGTTGCTGGGAAACGGACGGTCCCTCATAATCTTACTTTTTCGCACACGAATTCTTTATACGCGTACGCGTTCGTTATCAGCATTCGCGAATCTAGCATGATAAGAATATTTTGTAAAAATGAAAGATGCTTCTACATGACCACAATTTTGAGTCTTTGATACTGAAATGTCCTGGTAATTGTGATACCAACTTCGGAATAAGAAGACGATAATGATGAAAATTAATTACAAGAAAGGCTCCCAATGCGGGCTTATTTCCTTCAGTTTATGATAATTTGTCTGTTGTGGTAGCCGACTCAAAGGCCGGTCTCTCAACCAAGGTCTATGAATTTCATGTGTCTCCTCTTGGCATACATCTTCTCTCGCGCATTTTTGGTAAAGTCACTGCCTATCTCCCCCCTCTCCTTCTTCCGATCATATCTCACCAGCCTCCTGTTTTAATGCAAAAATAAGAAGCACGAAACAAAAGTTAGGAGAGTTCAATAACTCTAGAAATACCATCGGCTGACTTAGCTTGAGGCCACAACTGTTGCTAGTGCGGCGACTCTGATCGGGAGGTTCTAGGATTCTAGTCCCAACGGTGGAGACATTTTTTGACACTATTAAATACTTCTTAAATTTCTTCTGACTATTAAATACTTCAACCAATCGAATTCAACCATTTTCTATGAAATCATAAAATGTGAAAGATTTCAATCTTTGCAAATGAATAGTTCGAGTTTCAAGCAATTGCAAAGTTCCAATCATTACAACTCATGAACAGAGCAATACATATAAGAAACTGAAAAATGATCAGCAGACTGATGGACAGACACGCCGCTATTACTACCAATTCGGGTCTCACTTGCGCTTATAATTAAGTTACTTAGGAATCGGTTAAAGAATATAAATTTCTGAACTAAGGAATACGAAATTTTATTTATTATAGTGAATTTCAACTTGAAAACTGTATTTCTTAATTCATTAATAGTTCACTATAGATATAATTTATCTACTAATATTTTTGTTTATTGCAATCGTAAACGCTACAAATGGAATAATAGTGTGCTCGTACAAGTTGATAACTCCTGTTTACGCTTTTCAGTTCCAGTACAGACCCTGTATAAGAACGCCACAAGAAATAATACTGTAAATATTCCTTCAAGGTGAAATGACTTTCAGTTCCATGTTCGCAACTTCCTCCTACACATTCTCTTTCGCCCACTACAGTGCTACATATTCCGCTTTGTTTACTTTTCTTTTCTTGCTCAATCCTCATATTACAGAGGTCGTCACATTTTTCTGCCAATTCTTTTGCGTCCTACCTCACGTCCATGTTCACCACAGTCATTTCCCCCAATTCCAGTCTGCGCTTCTATCTTCACCGTAACCATCATCTTTCCAAATCCGGATCGCTGACGCATACTGCAATATCTTAGTTCTGTCGATTGATTGAGTGAATGATTGATTGGTGATTCCTGGCGCGTCAACTGCTTAAGTCATTAGTCTGGTAAGTGTAGTGCATGTTGTTATCGCATTAAGTTTTTATCGGTTCGAGGGGTCTTCCTCCGAGGTATCTCCCCACATGCTCGACTGGTCTACCGACAAGTGTGGTGGTGCATGTACGTGTGTGTAAATAATGGACGATGATAAGGGAAGGAATAATCGTGCGCGGTCCATGGCTCGTTTGTTAGGGCACTGCTCCAGCATTCACCTGGTGTTGATCGGAGAAACCATGGAAATCTACCGACCAGAGATGCCGAGCGCTGAAATTCTCCTTCAAACACCGGCTAAATTAGACCTGGCTATCAAGCTTGTGACGAAAATTCTGCCACCGTCAGGATTCAAACCTTAGGAGCTCCCTGTCAGAGGCACTGCAGCGACATCAATTGATGCTCTGAGTCATCTAAGCAAATCGTTCTGTGGTGAACGACCGCCTTAAAAGTCGCCGTCACAGCTGCCGTCACAGCCCCATCCCAGCCCCCGTCACAACCAACGTCGCAGCCACCGTTCCCCAGCACCCACCGCCACCGTCGCAGTCACCTCTTCCGCCACCGTTGCCGTCCCCTACGTCCTTGTCTCAACCGGCGCGGCGACAGCGGCGCCCTCCCGCGTGCGTGGGCGGACAGAGAACGGCCGGGAGCGCGCGTGCGTCGTCATTTGTCCGCGCAGCGAGGGGTCGCCAGGAAAGAGCGCCGCCGCCGCCAGGTAGACTCCCACGGAGGCTGCTTTGTCACAGCGGAGCAGACGACAGTGGGCGGCGGGCGGCGGAAATACTGGGACAAGGACGGACGTATGGCTTGGACGTTGCACCCTGGGGTAGCGAGAAGACGATAAATCGTTCTGGTAATAAAACTTGCTGGGTTTTTCCCCCTCCAAATTTTTCAAGTATTGGCTTTGTTTTAGGACGGAACAAAAAGGACGGTAATACAAATTCTTTCATACCAAATATTATTTCATAACCTCAAACAAATTAGGAAGATCAAGGCCATCGAATGAAAATTCTGATCCCTGTGCATATGTGGGCTTTTATATTACAATTCCTACAAGAACTCAGACATGAATTCAGAAATGAATATGTATATTATTGTTTTAATTAACCGTGTTGTGTGTAGGTAACACTTGTTTCGTTCGGCTCGCAAATGCTCATAAAGGCTCCTAGTTCGCTTTCGTGGTGTTTCGGAAGTAACATTATACTTACAGTCCGCCGCGATTCTTTCAATTTTGAAAATATAATCCAACAATGGTGGATATCTGGGTCCAACAACTCTCTGGCGGAGAATTCAACCTGTCATCTGCTCTGATTGGTAGTTTTCGGTGGTTTCTCTGAGCAATACAAGGCGAAAGCCAGGGCAGTACCAGTACTCTAGAAAATGGGCCAGGAACCGCGCGCAATCTGTCCTTGTCTCTTCCTCTCCTCTTATACCTCTACATACGAACTTACACACTTTACAGGACCACACATGTCAGGAGAGAGCTTATAGCTTGTTCCGGCTGGGGTCGTGCTCCGCTGGAAGGAAATCACCGCTAACGAGTAGGTCGATACCACTTCTCCCACCCACAAGCAGGGGAGGAACACTACCTCCTCCCGGGGATAATTTACTACACTTATGGAACTAATAGTATTAACAGGTTGACGTACGCGGAAATCGATTATATACTGGTCATTCCAAATTATCTTCGGTCCCGCGATGTGGGTCTTCTATTATATCCATGATGATACTATTTCTGAGAAAACAACAACTGAGGAATCGTCGATGTTTTGATTTTATCAAAGAAACATTTTATCGAAGATTGGAAGTTCCAGGGCCTTGTGTAATTAACCGTCTGTAAATTTGATTGCCTCATAATAATAGAGAATTGAAACAGTAAGTATGGAACAGTCTACGCCAACATGTGTGGTACAGTCGACCTAACGTGTGTGGTAACGAAGTGTGGTACAGTGTATCTCCGCAATTTCTCCGGACACTTCGCTTTGGAGCGAGACATTTTTTTCCTACCTATCACCGAGCTGGCGGTCTCTAGCGATGCACATGGAAAGATTCATCACCATGGGACGCGTCAAATTTCTTTGGATTTTGAGTTCTCTTCGATTTCTTAAGAAATTGCAGGGTATCGTATACAACTTACCATGTAGTGATACGACTTCCACGTAAATGATATTCAGAGGTCAAAAAAACCTATTCAATCATCTTGTATTATTGTATCGGTATTTATTATGCCGATATGTAGCTGTTTTCATAATCTTACAAATAGCATGTTCACCTCCATATGTCCACCTCATTCAAATGTTTATATGCCTTATTATAGACGGAGCAAAAATGAAGCTTCAGCTTTCTAATACAAATCGTCTTAGTTTCTGTAGCTATATGACGCAATAAAGCTCAGACTAAGTAACCTAGGTACTGTGATTGGAATATGCCAGGTACTGTGATGGGAATATGCCATGTCTCCCCACATGCCTTCTTTACTCTCGGTCGAGGATAATAAATAAAATAGGACCCAGACCTGGGAACACCGCTAGCTGGCAAAAGTCGAATAAATCTGACCCTAAATGCCAAATATATTCATGCTTATCTAGGCCCACTTCTACGTACGTTAATCAGTAGCGGCTGTTGCTTAGGTTGCACGGTTGTAAAACCCCCAGATAATCGAAACACATTTTATATGTTAGGAATATACTTTCTCGATTTAATGACGTTCAATATTCAAGATATTGCAGCAATATAGATGTATGTGAAATCACTTTGAAACGGAAGTGAAACCAAAGAGCGCCCAACTGGCGCTCTCTCCAGCGTCTGGTAACTCCTAGGTATTGCACCGTGCTCTTGGCTCTTACCTCTGTTACTGCGTTTACTGAATTTACTCATTGTCCTTAAGCTTTAACACGCATTAATATAGGAACTTTGGTGTCGCAACCAGTAGTTGGGAGAGTTTTGCCGAGCGCTGCGCGGTGTCTCCAAGGGAATCCCAATTTTCTGTCTTCGTCCGATACCAACTGCAACTTAATTTTATGAATTACGCATGTTATTGAAAATACCCAAGTTCAGTCAATTATTGACAGCATTTAATGCATTATTTATGATGGAGAGAGAATTAATTTTCATTTGATATGGAAGGACGTCCCTTTCTTTCTTTCACGGTGGATGCATATTTCCACCTCTAGCAGTCCTGCAGTTACAATCTAAGAGCGCTGGTGGGAATACGAGCGTGTGTATGAAAGGATCTTTCATTATTACAAAATTTACCAGGGTAGTGAAGTTTCCGAAATAATATAATTTTTTTTGTGTAAAACATGTCGGAAGAGTAGTGCTTGTTGCAATGTGCTAGAGTCGAAGTTGCCCAGTGGAAATGAAAGCCAGAACCACGTGCGCGGAAGGTGTATATACCTGACACGGACACTACGCATAAAATAAGGTAAGTAATGTTTGGTAATGTTTCATGTAACTTTTATTTAACTTAGTTTTAATTTATTTACTTGAAATGTTTACATTTTTGTTCGTGTTTTGAATTTTGGAAATTACATTTTCGTTATTTGATGGAGGTGCAACCACCAGTCTGTTGGAGCACCAGCCGCCACTGAAGTTAATGGGATAATTCTATAAGACACTTTAGGCATTTAGGGTTCTCGTGGTAGCGCTGGAACCCCCAACGCCGCAGCAGTGACCACGTCCTCCACTCGCCGGAGGTCGAGGGGCCCTTCTCGTCCCGTCCCTTCCCGTCCCGTCCCGTCCGGTCCGGTCCTGCGCGGAGCCGCACGCGTGCATTCCGGTCACGTCCACGCGGCGCGCGCCTCCTTCAGATTCAAATGCGGAATCACGCGCCGCCCAAATTGAATCTCGTGGAAACGCCGCGGGCGGCCGAGTGGAAGACCGGCTGCGAGGTAAGCGCGGACGCTTAAAGAATCACCTTCGCGGGAGAAACCGTCCCCCATTTGCAGATCGCACGATCATACTGTCCGTCGTCACTGAGTCGCCCGCGCGCGCATCTCGGGTTGTAAGAGATGACAGTAGGCGCTTGGAAAATGAATGTTGACCCCTCTAAAAATGTGAAGGTTTAAAGTATCTATTTACGAGCAAGCCCCGCTCGTGCCCTCCACTACCTGTTCCGTTGTGGGAACAGTGCAACGACACATTTACAACCGCAATGTGTCAGACTTGCGAATCAAGAGTACTCCTGTTTGTGTGTTTGGTCACATTTAAAAAAAATGAAATGTGTTTATAACTTGGTTAACCGCCCAAATTGAATCTCATTGAAACGCCGCGGGCGGCCGAGTGGAAGACCGGCTGCGAGGTAAGCGCGCACGCTTAAAGAATCACCTTCGCGGGAGAAACCGTCCCCCATTTGCAGATCGCACGATGATACTGTCCGTCGTCGCTGAGTCGCCCGCGCGCACGTCTCGGGTTGTGAGTGATGACAGTAGGCGCTTGGCAAATGAATGTTGACCCCTCTAAAAATGTGAAGATTTAAAGTGGCTATTTACGAGCAAGCCCCGCTCGTGCCGGCTGTGAATTTGTCACCTCCACTACCTGTTCCGTTGTGGGAACAATGCAACGACACATTTACAACCGCAATGTGTCAGACTTGTGAATCAAGAGTGCTCGTGTTTGGTGACATTTAAACACAAATGAAATGTGTTTTTAACTTGGTAAGGCGATCAGTAAGCCATACTTTAAGCCAGTGTTCATCCTATGAGGCAAACGTTTTGAGATCAATGAAAGAAATATGCTATTAACAATTTTAGGTGACTGCAGGAGCAAGCTATTCTTGCAAAAGCTCTGGCTGGGTTTAGCTCAGAGCCAGCATTGCCACTGCCTCAGCAGCAACTCAATCCGGGAAGTTCTAGGGTTCAAGACCAGACGGTGTCAGATTTTTGACACTTGCTAAATAGTTGGGTTGAATTCAGCTGCTGTATGGAGATTTCTAACGGCCGGATGCTCTGGTCAGTAGTTTTCCCTGGTTTCTCCAATCAATACCAGGCGAATGTTAGAGCTGAGTGCCCTAACAAGTGGACCACAGACCGATTGCGATGTTACACGGTTACATGCACCACTTTTGTCGGGAGACCAGTCGGGCGCTTAGAGAGAGCGAGAGAGAGCAAGAGAGAGCGAGAGCGAGCGAGCGAGAGAGAGAGAGAGAGAGAGAGCGAGAGCGAGAGTGAGAGAGAGCGAGAGATCTAGAAGGGATACACCTGGTGCGGGATACACCAATTAATGAAGCAAAGAGTCGAATGCTAAAAAATGTCAAGTTCTTTGAAATTAGATAGTGTAATATAAGCAAAATTTAAAAATATTGTTTACTTTATGCTGGTGGCGTTATATTAGGTTCATAAAACATTAAATGCAAAACCTGAAAGATGCTCTAAGTAATGTACTGATTCTGTACCTTCATTTAGCGTATCCCCCATTAAACGAGAAAATATCCGACAAGATAGTTTTTGCTGCAATACTATTGACCGAGAGATCCAAGCCTGCTAGGACTCTAGTCCGGAAGGCAAAAGATTTTCGACTCTAGGTACATTGTTTGGTCGAATTCAATCATCTGGAGGAGAATTTAGTAGTTGGCTACTTTGATTGGTAGTTTTCCGTGGTTTCCCCGACCAATACAGGGAAATGCCCAAGCCTGAAAAAGCAGGCTATGTACCGCACACGACCTTTTCCTCCTCTGCTCCGTCCCTACCTCTCTCCTCTCCTTACACCCGTTCCCACACTAATAAGCAATACACTGCCACGCATGTGGGGAGACCACTCGGGAGCTTAGAGCTTGTCCCCGCTGGGGAGATAACCGGAGAGAAAATTCTCCCCAAGAGAAGAAATAAAAGAGGTCATCTTCGTCAACATATTACCTCTTTTATTTCTTCTCATAAGAACGTCAACAACACCACATCAGAATTCCCACAATTCTCCGCAAGCCGACATGTAAGTCGGTGCCGAATCTCACCATTCAAATGGAAATATCACTGCCACTTCTATAAAAACGTTCACTATTTTAACAGGATTAGTGTCCATAGCAATTTATCCTCCCTTTGAGAAACATCAATCTTGCAAAGGTTCGTTCGTAAATTGTGTATTTAAGAGACAAAAATGTTAACATATGAGTTATTAACTTCTAATAGGTCGGTTTCAGTGATGAGGACGTTAGCATATTAGCTTGAAAAATCCGTCTGGAGGCTGTTGATTTTGAAAGGGTGTAAAATCGTCGGTGGGCCATACAACCCCTGTGGCATCTTTAAGTATACGTGGTAAAAGCATGGTAAATCCTTTGAAAATTATTCCCGTCCAAATTTATTTCATATTCGCTCAACGAGTGAACAACTCAAGCCTCGAATAATTATGATTGGGACCATTCTTAATTGGTCCCTGATGACGAACACAGGTATAAAAAAACTATTGGAACTGTTTGTGTAGGATCAAATTAAAAAATGATAAACAATACAGCTCCTTTTTAGGACGAGTTAAGACAAGTTTTCAGAGACGACACCAGCCAATGGCAACGGCAACAAGAACAGCAAACAGGATATAACGTGAAATGAATCCTAGAAATTAATTACAGCACTGATGTAATTTAATATTGTTTTAACCAAAAAAAGAGAGACGGAAGATATTCAAAGAAAAAACTTAAAGAGGATCTGTCAAACAGGTCGGCAGCAGATCAACAGGAAGGTAGATTCGCTCTAAAAATATCTTCCGTTGCGGAAGAGTATCGAGCGAATTTGCGTCCGATGAAACCTGCCTTTCAGCGCTGTGTCATGATGCGAAATTACGATCGGCGGTCGGAGATTGACGAGCTCCAGACCTACACACTTGAGTCTTAAAGTAGGTAGAAATATCGTGAAAGCGCGAATGCCTTGAAATAAATGCCTCAAATTGATGTTCAGTCTTAATACGAAAGAAATTTGAAAATGATGTGAATAAATGCCATATTTCGAAGGCAGTGAATGTAATGAACGCGTTACTGATTTTCATTTTTGAATGGATTAGAGAATGCGAGAAACGTAGTCCAATGAAGGAAGTGCACTATTCTACTATTAAAACAGGAAGTCGTTTTAAGGCCACAAGCTTGAAGGATAGGGGGATAATAACTGTAAATTAATAGCGAGCTTCGTTACAACTTAAAAGTTCGGTACTGAAGCTCCCGATTGGATGACAGTGTCCCCCTCCCTTCCCAGCTTGGAAGTACTACATGTTTTAATTGAAGTATAAATACGAGAAGAGGAAAAAGAAAGGATAGCCAAAGAACTTGGAGATAATTGACATATTCAGCCTTACTAATTTGCTAGTAACAGAGTTCACATCTTCTAATGTGAGCATATTTGGTACTTCCCTCGTTTTCGTTGCTCTGTTTTGAGGCGCCGAGTGACCGCTTGAGTTGGTCCCACTGAACTGCGTTCATGCCTCAGACGCTCGTGACTGGAATGTGGTTAGTCGGGCGGGCTTCACTTCTCATAATGCCATGTGTGAAAAATGTGTGGCCGGATGAGAACCTCACTGAAGGTGATTCATTAATGGAGGGCGGCGCTTGTATAATAAATAGCAGTTGAGACTCGTAATGAATATTTGTGAGTTGAAAAATGTGTTTTACACATAAATATTCATACAAATGGCAATTAAATCACAAATTTAGCAACAGTTATTGGACGTTTTGATGTTCATCACTCACCGCACAAAGTACATCAATGTAATACAGAAAAGGGAAATTTATGTTTCATTGGGAAGAGTTTTATGTTTTGTTTAGAGACAAATGGATATAAAAAATTCTGTAGAGACGCGTTATTCAACAGAAAATATTGAGTTTGCAAAATTTATTTTCACACACTTTTCACGTTATTGATAGCTAAAGGGAACTAGTCGCGCTACAGTGTCATGCATTATTTGTAGCGGTTAAGCAGTACTACAATACTACTTGCACCAGCAAATGGGCAAATTTTTTGCCCGCGTTACGATTTGAAATTACATACTTACGACGAGCAAGCTATGAGCATATCCACTATACCAAATGGCAGAGTCCGTTCAACAACCTTCCCAACGCTTAAAACATCCCTGAAGAGGTAAAATTCTCATTTTCAAAAAATAATACGTGACATTATTTAAAGATATAATTTTGAAGAACTGATTTAATTAAAAGAAAAATCCTTGACTTTAATATCATAGAGTGATTATAAGAAGACGCTGAAAAAAATTAAACTTTTGCGTATTACAAAACTTCAGGGACCTCAACGAATATCGAACCTGTGTCAATATTTATAAACGTAATTTGCTTTATCCAACAAAAATCCAAACATGTTGAGTCGTTTTTAAGTAAAATTTTGAAAATGTCACTGAGGATTTATGTAAAATACTGCCAAAAATCAAAATATACGTGTCGAATTCGTTGGATCTCAAGTTCGGTCATGTCGATCGGGGAATACCATTTTATGGAGAATAGGGGTTTAGGCGCTAGTAGACCTTGCAGTCAGAGACAGACAAAACAGAAAAGAGACAGACAAAACGGAAAAGAGACAGACAAAACGGAAAAGAGACAGACAAAACGGAAAAGAGACAGACAAAAAAGAAGAGAGACAGTCAAAAAAAGAAAAGAGACAGTCAAAAAAAGAAAAGACAGACAAAATAGAAAAGAGACAGACAAAATAGAAAAGAGACAGACATAGAAAGATAGAGACAGACATAGAAAGGCAGAGCCAGGCAAAGGAGGACAGAGACAGAAAAAGAAATGAGACAGAATTTGAAGTATTATGCTGCATTATTACAATATTTTTTCTTTAACACGATATTTAGAGTAAAAAACAACTAACCGAATTACGGGATGTTTTAATAATATATTTTCTTACAACGTTTGGAAGGTGCTTCTCATTGTTATAAAAATAAAATAACTAAAAATCACCATACGTTTAGTACTTTTATAACACATTCAACTCAGTCAATAGATTCATTAAGTTCATTTTAATTTGAAATAGGCAAAAGATGCTAGTCTCTCAGTTAAAACATCGTCTTCTAAAACCGTTTGAACACGATCACCGTATTATTACACTCATTTGTGGATACTGAATAGAAGTTTCATTTACACACTAACTTATAGTGAAATATAACGTAAGTGAAAATCACATAAGAAAAATATCGTGTCTGGAAATTGTGACATAGGATTGTTTAAATTAACAACGATGCTATTAAATTCTTGGAAACCTTGGTTTTAAATATTCAGCCAAATTTTGGAACAATGTGACACAAGGTCCATGCAAAATGGTGCTAAGAAAATGGATTTAATATCCTTGACATCCTTCCTTCTGCAAATGTTGACGATGATAATATTGCTATTAAAACTTCATAACAGCTAAACTTCTGAACCCATCATATATTCGTAATTATTACAAAAATCGGATGTATAATTTTTTTCTTGAAATTAGGTAATCTTATGCTATTAATTTTGCGATCTTTTAAAAGCATTTTGAATTTAACCAACCTAATTATGCATTTGCTTGATATCAACATTATCAATGTCAACTCGTAGCCCGTCAATCATCATTAACTAATATGTTATGGCACAATTTACATTACCGTCTTATTTTACACAAATTGTGTTGAAAAGTCTTCATTATTGACCGGATTCTTACTAAAATATTAACGACATAAAAAATATAATATTTATGTTGAAAACGACAGTATTTTGAAATTGTAGGTAAATAATAATAAAATACAATATGCCAGATATTACACTATTTAAAATACGTGTAAGGTGTAGCCTGCTCTGATTCAAGTGCCAATACAACGGATTCCCTGATAATATTTTCATAATTCATCAAATTAAAAATGTTTGTATTTCTTTCTGACACAATCTTGTCTTGACTCTGAAGTCACGTTAAATGTGACACAACAATAATTACTAGATCAGTAGTTCCCAAAACATTTTGGCAACTATCTGCAAAAGTAAATGAAAACGTTACCAATGATGCTGAAGGTATATTATGGGATATACCGCTACTAACGTTACTCGTTTCTCAAATATTTGTGTGAGAAGATGAAGATAATTTCATTACATAAGCTAGCATTAATTAAGAGTAAGTAATTGAATACGTATCTTCAAATTGACGAGTACCCTCTCCATTCTCAGAAAATGCTATACACTCGCGTGATAACGGAACATGGGACTTACACTTTGGTTCATTTATCTTCATTCTCGTCCGGAAACCGAACGTTTAGATTCTTATCTCTGCAGTCTCTTTTCTGAGATACATTCCACATCGTGCATTTGAAGCAAGTCTTCCTGCTGTCACGAACTTGAAAAATGAGGGAAGTCAAACTCAATGATGATGTATTGTGAGGATTATCCCTATATTTATTTTTAAATAACCCGAGGAAAAGATCACTATTACCGAATTATCGAAATACCGAACGTAAACATGTCAAACCACACGTTTCTTCTTTGAGATTTTCTCACTCAAAACATTTCAGAATTGAATGGGAATTGCAACCACAATTTTCGAAAACTTCAGGTTTTATTTGATTTTAGGATTGTATATCGAACATTACTGCATGAAAATGTTATTCCCGCATGGAAAAGGCCTCGTACTGTAGAATTGTGAAATGGGACACAGCGTCGGCTTGCGAGACTACAAGCTCGCGACTGATCCCCCAATCAGAGTGGTAGTGGAATGGATGAAAATGTAATTGTGTGCAAGTAAGAGGTGAGGATATGACGGAAAGATCGCGCGCGGTCCATGACCCTTTTGTTAGGGTGCTGCTGCGGCATTCGCATGCTATTGTTTGGGGAAAAAAACAATGGAAAACTACCAATTAGAACAGGCGGCCGGCCGCTAGAATTCTCATAGAGACAGTTGCCGACTTCGACCGAGCTCTCAGGATAGTGTCTAAAACTCTACCACTGTCCGGACTCGAACTCTAGGACTTCGCGATCAGAGATACTCCATTGACTTCAGTTGAAGCCCTGAGTCACGTCTGTCGGTGCATTGTACAGAGAATCGTATAAGTTTCAGACATTCAATATCGATAATTCTGCTAAACGGGACACCTTACCAGAAATGCCCTCATTGAAGTGTGATTCAATAACTATCAGAACCCAAAATATTTCTTTGATCCATTTTATACATCGAAATTTGCTTTTAGTCACTCGGTATGTGACAAAGAGGAGAACATAATCAAATACTTGATTTTCCAACACTTTTGCTGTCAGCGTATTTTTTTAGAGAGCGTCAGTTGCGCTGAAAATGTGCGACCTAATTTGATTCCGTCTGAATATTTTTACTTTCTCACCTTTACTTCGAAAGAAGAGATAGTGTTGTAATCGTGGGCGGAAACGGTGAATTTTCGACAGAAAAGCCCTTATTGTTAGGCCCTGGTAACAAAAAAGTGTATAAATCTTGTTCATATACATAGTAAATTACTTCTACTAACACTACTTCTCATGAAACCAGAATCCATATTTTTTGGGTACTTGATATCGATAAATCGATTGACGGCAAAACGTCTGTGTGCTTGTCCGTGGTAAAGCTGAAGCCTAAACCGTTCAACCGATTTTCTCCAAAATTTATATTCTTCGGTAGATTTAAAGGAACTCGAGGCTCTGAGTTTGAAACGGCCAATTTAATTTTTGGGGATACTTAGACGAAGCCTCCACATTTTTAGTTTTAAAAATTACTTCAAATCTTTTGATTAGATTGTGTCCACAAATAGCTTAAAGAACGCTTAAGAGAATAAATCAGATCTCATTTTTGTTGAAATTCCTGATTTTTCATTAACTGCAAAAGTTCAAATTTTCGGGGGTTTATTCCTACAACTACAATATTGAAGATAGAGACTTTCCCTTAATGAAATATGTTCTTTAAAGGCAGACCTTCAAATATGGAGGTCATTCACAATTTTTCAAAGCCATGAGTAGTTTTCGCGAAATTTTATAAGGAAGATAGGCAATTGTTAAATTGTTTAAACAATTATTTTCTCAAAAACGACTCCATTAAGAATAAGAACTGGTACTGGTTTCATTTCTGGCAAACTATATATTGGAAAATTGCAAAAAAATTCTAAACTACAAAGTTTATCATCGTATCAGCAGCAAAGTCAGTTATTATATCCCTGAAATTAATAGAAGAGAAAAGAACATGCTTTTAAGCATATAAAATTCGTAAAGCGCGAAAAGAACACACGGAAAGTCTACGTTTTTGTGTAACTGGTTATATTTAAATTTATTAATGGGAAATAAACTGATAGGCATCTTTGCAAGCAAAGCTGAACTGCTAACTGAACTGCAATCTCTTCAAATTTTGAGGCAGCTTAAAATAGTAAGCTTGAATTGTTACTTAAAATTATCCACATCCTAGAGCTGTCCACCCCTGCGTTCCCAAGAGCCGAGGTGAAACACGTCGTAAATCATAATAGAAAATCGATCCTCCGGTATCCTTGTAGGTGTTACACTCAGGGTACTATATTTTAAATGTAAATAATATTGATATACCAAAATGACGATCCATTTTTATTTTGGAAATGTCATTTTATTTGACATATTGTAGAATATAGGGATGTCAATAGACGATCGCGAGGGGGTCGGTATGTGACAAATAAACAACCGGCGCACGGTGTGTAATTTCGGCCATCTAGGTGGACATAATTCAATTTTCCAAAGTACGCAAATGAATTAAGTTGGGTATTTGTTTGATTTTAGAATGTCCATAGTGTATGAATTGGGTATTGTTTTTCTTCAGCATCGCTTGAGGCGGCAGTAGAACAAGTTCAAATTTGCACGATCTCGCGCTGACACCACGCGGCTCTTTCAGTCGCATTTCAGTACACCTCGTGTTGGAGACCAGTGATAATCGCTAAGTAATTGTGTTTTTGGGTGTTTCTTCTTTTTATTAGTGTCAAAAGATAAGCAAAAAGTGTCTGCGATTGCTCGTGGGGGCCTTTAGAAAAAGAAAGTAATTTTAGTTCTACTTTCGCGCCATTTTACAAATGTATCTAGACTTTTAATACAGAGTTTACAGGAGTTGACGTTTGTGACCATGTAGGTATTAAACCTTATTCATTTGGATACGTGAATCATGAAAGATCAGCTGCGCATACCTGCGCACTCACGAGTTTTTATTTTTTTTTCGCAGTGGAGCGCTTGATTTCACGGAGGACGCTATTTCATGTATGGTGTGAAAGCTCCACGGATGCATGGTATGACGCCGTGCTATTGTATGTTTTACACGAATCAGGTGAGGAAACTATTACCGACACTTCAATCATGCCCATAAAAATTCAAATTAAAATTTTTTGTCAGTTTATCATCAGAAAATGGAAAAAATGTGCGAGGCATAAACAGCGTTTTCTAGAAAATTACTCATCGTGGCTGCAGGAAGACAACAAATTTTCAATAAATTTATCGACAATTGCTCCGAATACATCACAATTAGATGATTCTACTAGAGGCGTTGGCCGTCCAGTTATGCCATTTAGTTCGTGTGGCCGTAGAGCTAAAGGACGGAGAGTAAAGCAGCTCTTATATTTGTCCACAGAAGAATTGGGAACAGCTACCGGAATAAAATCAAGGAATGAAAGAAAAAGAGATTCTTCGAACATAGTGAAGGAACTTGTACTTGCTTCTCCTAATAGAGGCACAAAAATTAAGAAAGTTCGAAGATCGATGCATCAGGAACCATCTTTACTCTCTCCAGAACAAGCACTCGCTCTAATGGTGAGTACGAATTTGTCTACTCGGCAATATTTACGAATACGAGAGCAATCCGAAAAAACAAATTGTAAATTATATCCACCGTATTACAGAGTTAACGAAGCAAAAGTCATGTGATATCCAGGAGTGAAAGTGACAGAAATATCGGTTGAGATACCTTTACAGTAAGTTATTGACCATACAATTCGTCGTTTGTGCGAAATCCAAGATATCAAAGAGAAATTTCAACTACAATCTAATGCTATTTTTAAAATTGTTATAAAATGGGGTTGCAATGGTTCAGAGCAAAACAAATACAGACAAAAGTTCAGTGAAGAAAATTACACAGACAAAAATTTGTTTAGTGTGTCTACGGTGCCAATACAAATGCGGCGAAAATGCGGCGATGGTGGCGAAAATGTAATTTGGAAAACTTCCACACCGTCTTCAACTAAGTATTGTCACCCTATAAAATTTTATTTTTGCAAAAGAAACATCAAGTGTAATTAACACTGAAGTAAGCAAAGTAGAACAACAGATAGGGTTATTAACTCCCACTACTATACAATTTCTCCATTTAGAAATTTCCATTACACCAAGAATGATTTTTTGCATGATGGATGGCAAAGTCTGCAATGCCGTTTCATTGTGTTCTTCCACACAGACTTGCTACTTGTGCGGAGTGAAACCGACTGAAATGAAAAATTTTGAAGCTCTACGCACAAAAAAAGTGAAGAAAGAATATCTCTGCTACGGAATATCTCTTCATTCCTGGATAAGGCTATTTGAATGTCTCCTGCACATTTCGTATCGTCTGGAAATTCAAACAAGTCATGTAAGAGGAACTGAAAATAAAGAAAAAGTAGCTCAAAGAAAGAAACACATCCAAGATAAATTTCGGCAGGAGTTAGGACTGTTGGTCGATATGCCTAAACCACAAAGTGGCAATACTAATGATGGAAATACTGCCGGAAAGTTCTTCAGAAATCCCGAGATATCTTCGGAAATAACTGGAATAAATCTGGACATAATAAAACGTATTGGGATCATATTGGAATGACTAAACAGTGGTGAAAAAATCAACTTCAATACTTTTCGAAAGTTTGTTTATGACACACGAGACCTATATCTCCAACATTACCAGTGGTATCGCATGCCTGTAACTCTACATAAGATTCTCTTCCACGGAAGCAACATAGTTGATAGTTGCATTCTACCTATTGCACAGCTGTCCAATAACTGAAGAAGACAACAGGAAGTTCAGGGAACTATTTACAAGGAAAACATCAAGAAAAGACACAAACACTGATCTCATAAACAGGCTTCTCATTACATCGGATCCACACATTGCAAGTCTATAGGGATCTCGAAAACCAAAAAAGAAGAAATACAATCAAGAAATTGTTAATTTGCTAGACATTGATCAACAAGGCCCTGAAGAAGTACATGGCATCACCTCATCCGAGGATTCATCGGATGGCGACTGAACATAGAACTAGCATGTAATAATTCTCTTTTACTCTCATTCTTTAATTTGTTTCCATAGTGGCTGATCTATATTTTTATTTTCTTCTTGAAATATTAAAAATTAATATTGAAAATAATTAGTTACATTTATTTACTGTATATACATTATTTTAAGTTTTATTGGCGTTTTTCTGTGTCAAGTCGTGAAATGTGCGATTTTTTATTATTGCAAAAAAAATAGTTGTAGTCAAAATATTTTAACAAAACTTGTTCCAAGTATTAGAATGATCATTTATTTTCAATATATGTTAGCTAGACCAATAAACAATCCATACTTTTGTAGTTTCTGAATTAAGTCCACCTAGATTGCCAAAATTACACACTGTGCGGCGTTAAGAATCATTTTCGTTAGGTTGAAATGACAGAGCAGAGGCCGAATAAGCATTGTTTTGAGAGACAAAAGAAACATACATAAAATTCGGATGCTTCCGAGTTTTTAGAAGAAGATTCATTCGCTTGAGCAACGCGGAGATGAGCGGGTCGGCTCCTGATATATTTTACCAGGTCGAGGAAAACCTGTAATTGACAGTTGTATAAAATTAACTATCGAATCTTATATTAGGAAAGAGCGTTCTTGTAGGAAGTAAATACGTGTCTAGGCGTCCACCCGAGACACAAGTGAGAGAAGTCACGGATAATAATAGTATCACCGGGAGAATTTTGAACCAGATCATGGACATTAGGCGAGGACTTTATCCAGAACCAAGATTCTGCTGCGTCGACGGAGAATGTTGTACGGGGCGCCATCGAACGAAGAAGTGGAGAGCGCGCGAAGACCCACGAATGAATAACTAGGTTTTATAACTATTGTAATATATAGAAAACTGGTCATGATCAAAGATTGTTTCATTTTTGATTATCATTATAATAAATTATAATTTGTTAAGTTGAAAGAAAGCTGATTATCATAGTTCGTTACGTGCAATCCTGCATTTTAATAAGATTTTCAGATTCCTCGCCACTCCGTATGGATGGCAGATTGAATAATTCACTGCAGAGTAAGTAGTAACAATTATGAACTTCGAACCCCAATTAACTGAGCTAGCCCAACATAATTTTGTAAGGAGGGTTATTTAAATTACGTAGGAATCATTAGGTTTGAAGTGTAACCGTTTCTTGGCGCCCAAATTACATTTATCAGTAATAATTATGTTTCAAAATGTCCCTCCAAGTGGGGCTTGTTTTTAAATAGAAAGACGGGGCTTCTTTCAAATTGGCGCATGTCAACGTCGGGCATGTTTAAATATCTTGACATCAAACGTATGTATAATTATACATGTTGTGTAGTTTATACATCTCACGCCAGGAAAATGAACGATCATTCTTCACTAGTAGCATAAGTGACTCCACATTTAAAATTTTACTTGGGTTAGTACTCTAATTAAATAAATAATTTCATGTTCAAGTAGATTATGTACTTCCTTGTAAGATATAGCTATTCATATGTTAATTTGTGAATTTAATTTTAATATTGTAAAGCCACTGATGATAGGAAAAATTTCGCGAAACACGTGTATGGCTGAATTTTCTGCAAAGTAAATTTATATAGCCTACTATTGTGGTTGATATCTCTTGTAACCCGGATATTTGTATCATGGATTAACACAAAATCTCCGCTGCCACTACAAAATTTATTTAACATTTTATGTGTGTTCATTTTCATTTTTAGTCTTGAATTCATTTCTTTCAATATTTCATTAAGGTTTACGGGCAATTTTCATTAGGTTCCGTATAACATTTGATTTAATAAATTGTATATGGAATGTCTATAATTAAAGCTACCAAAAAAAGACAGAAAAAGCGGTTACTTTTAGGGCCTGCATCGCGCTAAAAGTTCAATTTTTAGCACTAACGCTAAAAGTGAAACGGTGCTCTCAGATCCTTCGAGAGAATCATCAAAAATATCTTTGCGTGTGTTGTGGAGTAGCATCAAAAACTGTTTTTGGTGAGTTTTAGGCATTTTATCATATTTAGCTAAATCCTTCCAGAATATCCTAAATGAATTCTAGGAAAAAAATGGGTGTTTTTTTCAGATTTCGAAGCACCTATATTAGTGAAACTCTGAATTAATATTATACTCGCAACGTCTTTCTGGCGTAACGCGAAGTGCTTGTTTTTTCCTCAAGAGGTGGGGGTTATGTTCCCCCGCTGGAGAGCGAGATACGGCGCCGATCTAGACGTCGGCTTGCGGGGTTTTCTCCAATCAGGTATCTCCCGCCAGCGGAGCATCTCTCTAGCCCGGTCGAGCCCTCGTAAGTTCCCGACTGGTCTTCGGACATACGTGGAACTGTGGTGCATGCAAGTGTAAGTGCGTACAAGTAAGAGGAACGGGTAGGACAAGGAAAAGGAAGGAAAGATCGCATCCGGTACGTGGCCCGTTTGGTAGGGTACTGCTCCGGCATTCACCTTTCGTTATTCGGAGAAACAACGGAAAACTACCGATCCGCACAGCCACCCGTTAGGATTATTCTCCATATAGCGGCTGAATTCCACCTAACAAGCGAGTGTAGAAAACTCTGTCATTGCCGGGACTCCCAGGAGGTCTCGTCAGAGGCACTGCAGTGACATCAATTGATGCCCTGAGCCACCTCAGCCGGCACACACATTTAAAAAAGAGTAAATCAATATGTAACTCTCTATACCAGAGGGTAATCGAATCATTCAATTTATTTGAGAGTAATCGAATCAATTAGTTTATCTATGAACTCGCCAAGCACAAATAAAATATTTTAACAAGAAACTACTCGCTGGAGGCGGCACGCTTAGCTAGTACAGATTATGTTCTACCGAGGACAATATTGTGAAAGGAATATCGCAGTTGCTTCGCCGCTGTGTGCCTTCTCGTTATTACGATGGAGGCGACTTATCCGCCTCCGTGGCACGCGCCGTCCATCTCCCCTCCTTCTCCAGCGGAGCAGAGGCTCCGTCGCGCGATGCAATTCCGCGCGTCGGCGTAGCGCCAGGCGAAGGCGTCCGCCTCCAGTTCGGCGCCTCCGCAACTTGCGGAAGTCCGCGAGCGCTCCCAGCCGGCCACTTGGGCGCGCGCCGTGCGGGGTGGCGTCGCCGGGCCCGGAAAGAGGCGGGGGGCGGAGAGGGGGTCGCGGGCGCCCCCTGGGGAAATCGGCTGCCGCCGCTTCGCCGCGCGCTCCTCCGGGCGGATGCAGGCGCCGCTGCCGAACGGCGCAGCGCCACCGTCGCGTCGTTGCGATGCAAGCGGTCGTTGCCGCCACCGTCGCTGCCGCCGTCCAACGCCGGGTGCACGCTGTTGAAGCGGACAGGACGGCTCGAACGCTTCTCCTGCTGCCTCTGCAGCGTCGCCTAGGTGGCGAGGCCCGATGGTGCCGGAGTTTTCGACACTAGTTAATTTGAATTCTGTCTGGAGGAGAATTCTAGCAGTCGGCTGCTCTGATAGTTTTACGTGGTTTCTCCGATTAATACCAGGAGAATGCCGGAGAAACACTTCATTATACGGATCCCAAACCGTGCGCGATGTTTCCTTTTTTATCTTTGAAACGTCCTTTCCCCTTACATGCGAACACCACATACATACACACCATTCACACATGCTCACACTTACATGTACTACATAAACCATACCAGGAGGCCAGCCAGGGACTTAGAATTTTCCGCAGTCGGTAAAAGCCCCAAAGGGAATCAGTGGGCAGAAAAGGGAGATACCTGGAGGAAGAAACCTTGCAAGCAGACGTGTAGCTTGGCGCGGGATCTGACGTGCCAGCTGGGAAGGAACTGCGCCCGACGGTTGTACACTCAATCAATTAATCAATCGTGCCCGTTCGGCGAAGTGGTGGAACCAGGCGCTGATCCAGGATCCGCACACCTTCGGAATACATACATATTTTCACATTTCGTACATAATTTCATCCATTCGTGTTTCTGTGCTTATTATTTTACTCTATCCCACATTACTGCCAACAGGCGTACGTTTCCTCCTTATCGCCACCTTTTAATGTTTATTTCGAGGTTCCTTCCACTTTGGGGTAACGTATCATTACGCATACTGGACTTAGTGCTTTGTATTTGGTTATATTCTGCAGGTGTTCCCAGACACATTATTTTCTGTTCTTGTTTCCTTTTCCCCCCATTTATGCTACATGAAGATCTCTCTTTAAACGTTACTTAAACATTTTGGATGTGTGATTGTTTAATCAGTACTGTTTTCAGAGTCTAATATTTTACTGTTCTTTGTAGTCGCTTACAAATACCCAGTTTTATCCGTTGTGTTTCACCGCATTTAACCGAGTTTAACGGGCCAACTTTCAACTTTACATGCTTATCAAAACTTGCTCTAGTAATCTTGCACGGGACAAACGTTGTGGGTACGTCAACCATTCCGAATAAACACAGGATTCGACGCGTTACGTTTGTAACATTTCTTCGCGTGAGATTGTGGGCGCAGACTCTTGTATTTGCACAGATATGAATTTATGAATATTCTGGTACGCAGATGTGTATTTGCCTGGTACGGTTAAATTATTATGTACCTGAAAGAGTATAAGTCCTTAGCGAGAATTACAGAGGAGGAAATCAAACCTTGTCTTCTGAAAACAGAATAACAATGTATTACTCCATACAGGCCTGAAATTTGATCTCGTATCTGATATCATAATAATACTGCATTTTGCAGTCACTTTTACCTCCCGCGTCAATTTTATTGTAAAGGGTATGGTACTCTTTTTTGCGAGATTTAATATTAATGTTTCAGAAGTATGAAATTAACGATATAATAATGTTTCTAGTGGATGTATCTGGTAGTATTTTCTGTCACATTTCTTCTATTTTAGTAACGCTATCTTTCCTTTCAAAATTTTCTTATGAATCTTTTTATAGAATTTATTTGTCAATTTTGTAGACCCTTTCTAAATATTGATTTGCAGACGAGTATCAGGCACAAAAAGATTTGAAGTGAAATATCATTACAAGAATGAGAATGGTGAGATATTGAAAATGATATCATTATTTCAAAGAAAAAACGAAGTGGTGATGAGCATTTTGAAGACATTGTGATTAAACTCGTGACGCACACACGTATCCACGAAATACCTGGAATATCAAATGAAAAAAATAACATAAGGAACGAGCAAATGTGAGGGCAGGCCAGAGCTTGGTGCCTGCCCCGCAGCGTCCGGCGCCGTGCATCAGCGGAGGGCCGGGGTCCGGCGCCCGCGGCGGGGGAGGGACGGAGCAGCCACTCTGCGCCAACGACGCAGCGGGGACTCGGCGGCCGCTGTAAAACTCCCGCGGAGAAAGCCAGACCTCTCCCCGGGGGCATCAGGGAGCAGGCGGCTTCGGACGCTCTCGACTCGCCGCGTCTTGCCCCGCCGCGCCCCGCAGCGCTCCACTGCAGACGGACAAGGCACCCCGTCTTCTCCATCGACTTCTTCCTCCTTTCCTTCCCTTCTTCCTTCTCCTTCCCTTTTTCCTCCACCTTTCCTTCTTCCTCCTTTCCTTCCTCTTTTTCATCCTCCTCCCACTCTCTCTCTGTCTCTGTCTCTCTCTCTCTCTCACACACACACATACACACACAAGCAATTTCTCCTTCACCCCATCTTTCATTCCTCTGTCTCTCTCATTTACCCTCTCTCATCATCGCTTTCTGTTTATCTCGTTTCTCTCATTAGATCTATCAGTCACTACAAGTCATTCAATTCCTGATTCTCACTGCCTATTCAAACTCTTTTAGTCGCGCTCTCTCGTTCACATCTTATGATGATTTTGTTGCATATACCCCATCCTTGCTTTATTGTATATTACTTACGTTAACAGTCTTCGTGCAATAACTGTGTATTCTCTGGCACGGTGAGGTAAAACTTCCATACATTTTATGACAGTGAGCCGAAGTACTTATATATATTATTTTATATATTTTTAACTTGTACCCTAATAATCATGTTAAGGAAATTAGTTAACATCGATATTAATAATATCTTTAGCTATCACTTGAAATGCAAACTAACAAAAATAACGGACATTATTTGACAACAATAAGTTCCTCTCACTATCTCGAAATCTGAGAAAACTATTTAAAAGAAGTAGGAGCAGAGAAGAGGTCTAAGCAAACCTATTGTACCCAAGAATCGTTGTTCTTTAAATTAGTCAATAATTTTTATTGAGAATAATGTTTATTATCCATGAAGTATTCCTATTTTTTATTTACATTTTTAATTATAGCATAATATTTCTTGACGATTTTTTATTGTATTAAAACCAAAATTATTCTGGTTCGCTATTACGCCATGAAGGAAAATGTATCGCTATGCTTAACTTACCCTGTTATTAAGACTCACTGTTTTGAGGACTTCATTTCTTTTCCCCCTTCATTATCATAACACAGGAAACAAAGTTATCTTATCTCCCAAAAATGAGTGTCGTTTTACGTTAAGTTTTAAAGATTACAATATTTATAGACTGATGTATTTGTGTTTCAATTAAAAGTACTTGAGGCCAAGTCATGTATATTTTATAAATTAACGAAACAAGTGTATAAACACACATGTTACGTTCGATATATTTTACATATACCCCTTTATACTCATGTTACGTTTAATATTTTTTCGTTTCCTCTTACGAATAGTTCAAATTCTAAGAAATTCAAGCACATCTTTTCCACACGAGGCATGCATTTCATGACGTAGTATTGCTTCTGAAAAATATCTATTTTAGTGAGCCTTGCATTGTTTTTGTTCCCATATTTGCAAATGAAAGACACTGAACACATTGCGGATAAAATATTAGAAGCTGACAAAATTATGAAAACATTCTTTTCCGCGAAAAGTTACAACAGGAATGAGAGAGAAGCAATATTACGAGCTATTTACATAGCGACAATCAATGATTTTTCATAGAATTAATGAGCATATTTACTTAAATAAAAGAATAACCAATTTAAGTACGATAATGCACTTAAATTCTACGTTAAAAGATATGATTAGTTTAAAATAAATCAAATTAGTATAATTCCCAATCCTACTAGAGTAACAACCACTCTCTTTTTAAACAGTGTTGGCGATGCCTAGAAAGTATCGTGCCCAATACATTTTTGGCAACCCTACATCATAACTAGTCACTTGCAGTATTTCCACATTATCTGCTGAACCTTGTGAATATATTTATATTTTGAAGAATTCCTCTACGGGATTACCTTCCAAATGTCAGAAAAAGTTGCCCGGTGTGAAGGCAAATTGTGAAACACGAAAGTATAACGGGTTGCATTATGTTCCTTCGCAGGCGAATGCTTTAAACGGCATCTGGAAATTTTCCATTCCTTCAAGAAGGAAGAAATCTCATCTCAAAAAGTTTCTTACCTCACGAACATACGATGATTATGAGACATCAGTGAATTTGATGTACTCAACCACCAGGGATTTGATACTATGAATTTTCACTTCGACTCGACGAAATGCCACAAAATTGAACGTGTAACGTAATTAATTCTCATTATAACTTACGAAATTCGCTGTTTAACATCTATTTACTACCGAATTATACCGAAAAAAATAATTACATTCATTATAATGATTAACGTTTCAAAATTATCACCATTAACATTAATAAATACATTTAGAGACAAACGTGTGTTGCTTTCTCTTTTGTTTCTTTATGATAATCAACTATTGACGTAGTTAGACCCACAACTAATGGCCCTTAAAACGTTTCAAGTGCTCTAAAGAACAGTTTCATGAATAGAAGAACGCTTTTGAATTCCGCAACTATCTGTAGACTATCTTTTTCTGAGAGTGAGCAGTATTCTGTGATATACAATGTAATTTAAAGTGAAAAGCGACATAAAATGAAATAAAATATAGCATGCTATACAACCTCGAATTATTTTTACAATAGTAGTTTCCAATTCCCACCCAAGCCTAGGTTTAAGTAGTAATATACAACCATGATTTGCTTGGTAGCGGCCTAAAACTTTTTACAGGATACAATCAGACGATACATTTGAAATCAATTTGTTCTATTCATTATTTCTAACCATTTCAATACTTGTCCAGAAAGGTCATCAGCTACAGCTTTTTGCATGTACATGAAGTTTTCGCGCAGTTATTATCAGAATTTTGGAAAAAATTTTAAAGACCAGAGATACTGCATGTCCTTACTGTAGAATTTTAATTTGTGAGTTTGCACATTGTTTACAGAATAACACACGCTATCCATGTTCTTTGCTAATCGGTTATTCCCTATCAGATATGCCAATATTAATAAGAATTTCAGTAACTATTTGCATCCCAACAATTGTTTGTACAGTTTAAGGTATCGAAATTCATTTTTTCACATCTTATTTGGGTCGTAGAGACTCTCAAGAAAAAGTACGGATTAACTGATTTTCAACACTTACTGCGAGTGTACTTTTGGACCGTGACGCTTCTCACCGCCCTAGGAAACAGGTTTGGATGCTGCGCGATGAAGCGAAAAGTATTGCAATAAATTGCCTGACGTACTTGTTCAAATAAAGCGCCTCGAACACGTTGCAAGTGGAATTCATTGCCATCATTTTAAAGCTATTCTAACGAATTAAAAAATCTTAAGTTCTACTTGAAAATATATTTTTTTCCTAAAATACACCCGCAGCGAATGAGTTAGAAAACAATCGACTACTTTATCATGTGCGCTTCTTTTTTTTCAATCGAAAGTCAATAACCGTATTTGATATTTTGAACGGTTCCATAAATATGTGAGATGCTTTTGATACACGAATAGCACTTAAAAAACTATATTGAGTAACGATGACTCGTTTAGCATCAGATACCGGGTTTTGAAATGTTTGTGTTTGCCTACACAATACGCTATGTCATATCTCAAAACTTAACAGTACGGCCATACCATTACTTTGTAAGTTCAGAGTTATGCTTTATATATTGCAGCTCAACCCATAGCGCCATGCTGATAGCAGCAGTTCGACAGCTGACAGCATTCATGTCGCAAGATATGAGTATCTCAGGTAACTTTTTATGATTCACAACATACTAAAATTATTTCGTGAATATGTTATATCAAAGCTTTGGAACGACATGGTTCCAACTGATAAAATCGAAGAAAATAAGTGTTACTGTGATGAGGTTCTATCTGACATATATTCAATGTTGAAAATACTGGTGCTGCAATCTGGACAAATCAATAAACAGGTTGCCGTCAAAAACACCTTTTAGGTGAAGAGATGATTAAACAATGAAACGTAGACATCAATTTACTCAAAACAATTGAAATATTTGTGGGAACCTTGCCATTCCAAAGGGTCGATATGGAAATCATAATTTAGATTTCTGATAACTTTGAATAAACATTTATATTTATGCATTTGTTTAAAATAACCTTAAATGTGAACAGTATTGCTTGAGTAATGCATGTCTAGTATATTATAGAGGTTCATGGTTTACATAATGGGTAGCACCTCACCACCCATTTCGACCCACGTGCCGCCTCAGCAGCCAGGCGTCTACCAGGTCACAACCGCAGATCCGCCGCCGACCCAGCCGTCACGTTAAGCCCCCGAGCTGACGTGGGCGCCCTCACAGCGCGCGCATCTGTGGCCGGTGCTGCCGCACAGTGCTGTCGCACGGTGCTGTTGCACGGGCAGGCGCGCGGTCGCACGGCCACCGCGCCGCGGTCGCATCCCGAGCACCTGCCTGCTCGCGGCTGGCGGCGGCGCCGATCCACAAGGGTTCAAATAGGTCACCGGGGCGGGCACCACGGGCTGTCTGGGAGGAAGCACGACCGTGGCAACCGCAGGGCTACCGGATTGGAAATAGAATTGTTCAATGAAAAAATAAAAAGCCGAGTGCTCTAAAAGACGTTTTTTGTTTTGTGAATTAATTATTCTCATTAATTTCATGACAAATTGTTGATTATCACTGTATTAATTGCAGGCGTGCAATTAAAACTCTTTCGAGCAATTAAAACTCCACTACTGCCAATCTGACTAGAAAAAATGGATCAAAATCGTTTAATTAAGTCTCTATAACACAGATGTGGCCAAGGTATTTCCAGTAAGTCATGAAAAACAACAAAAACGTGCATCACAAAATACGTACTTACATCAATTGCATATAAACGATAAATGAGTAAAACAAAATTGGTGAAGTAAACGCTGCTTTGCTGCTGATTAATGGAATAACATAAAATATTTAACATGTTACATGTTTAAATGTTTTACATGTGAAACATTTGGTTAGCATGTCACAATTGTAAAAAATAGATATGTCAGTTGCTTTTACCCGTTTTAAAAAAGCACGACGCCAAATTTCTGAGTGAGAAGTAACTCGTTTTTAAATATTTTTTGTTTACTTTTCAACATTTCTACATGTTGTTATCTATCACATACCTGTCTGTCTTTACTTTTCATACCAAGAAATGCCATAATGGCTTTGTCAGCGTGTTCAAATATTTCATCCGGAATATGTTCAATATCTTCCGTTTGCAATAATTTCTTCATTATTTAATGACTAGTATGATCATAAATACACAATACAAGGTTCAGTAAAATAGGTATTATTCAGAAGCAATACGACGTCATGAAATGTCTGTCTCAAATGGTAAAGATGTGCTTGAATTTCTCATAATTTAAATTATTCTTCAAAGGAAACAAAAAAAATATTGAACGTAACATGTGGATAAAGGTTTTTTTCAGAAGATTAATCGTACTTTTTAATTGTAATAAAATTGTTAAATAACACTCTACCGCCTGACTGTAATGTGAGTGTAGTTGTAGTGTTAATATAATTACTAATGAATATACAATGATCTTTTAGCCACATATAATGTACGTTTTTTTTATATTTTCTTTTAAATATTTTGACATACTTTTTAACAGTACGGCTACGTGAATAATTTTCTTATATTGACTTCGACTGCACCCATTGGATGTAATTATAATCCATTTTATCTACCGAAGGAAGCTTTAAAATATTGAATGTAATAATGAGACATTTCATTTTTATTAAAAAGCGTTGTTTAAAGAATGTAATTTCGGTACCATCTTCATAAACGATGTTCATTTCATGAAGTTCCTAAATAATTATCGTTACATATACATTCCAACAACCAGGGTATCTCTGAAGTAAAATTGTAATAATATGAAATGCTCATATAGGGTAGATTATCTCAAATATCAAACATTATCTGAAACTATTTCGTAAATTTCGCTGAATTATTATTAAAACAATGCTTTGTTTTTTTCCGGTTAATTCAAATCTCTGATTCCGAAAAGGGAAATGAAAATCATCAGAAACAGACTTTCTAGTTTATTTAATTACTTAAAAATTAGAATTTAAAACAATTGTAATAATGTTTTAAAACATGGTAATTTTTCATCTCTCAATTTTCATAAGCGTCAAAATGACTTATAATAGATCACTAAATTAGGTACATATCCTAGAAATAATTACATTTATTAATTTGCTTGATTTTATGTAATTGTATATCCCAGATTTAAACTGCCTGCTCCAGTTACGAGTTACTATGTGCCTGCTATACCTCAAGAGAAATATCATGAACGACTATTAAATTGGCCATGCGCACATAGGAGGAAACCCTGAAATCATGACTTACTTTTTTAACAGATTTAAGGCGACTCTACGCCAAAATACACACATAATTAATGACCTTAATTTACAACCATGTATTCCATAATCTCATCTAAAGGAGACTGTTTTGCCTGGAAAATCAGTATAGCATAATCTTGACTCGGAAAATAACCCAAAACTCAGACAGTAATAATTTTATGAGAGATTTGGACTTTCGTGTTGCGTCTATTTTGAGTGTAAATATACACCTTTTTCAACTTACCATGCGCAACACGGCAAAAAGATTACTCACATGCCTGTTACATACGTATTTATCTAAACAAGATTTTTCTTCATTATTTAAAAAACCGGTAGTTTGGAACGAAACTAGGACGAATTATAAAAGAGATGGAAAACTATTCTTATACAAAAATTCTATTTTCATGATCTCGTTATTTTTGAAACCGAAATTGCAAATAAACAAACACTCATTTCCTCTGCGTTCATTTCAACTATCGTTTGCCAAAACTGTAGCACATTCATTTTATTTTACACAATGAATTACCAATACGATCACTGAACAGTCTGGCAGAGAATACAGCGAAACTGTAAAGAAACTAAAGAAACGTGCAGTGAAATGAAACATCAAGAACAATCATTTAACACGCTTTGCTTTGCCTTGTTGTCAATTCATTCGTTTGTTTCATTGTTGAAAGGAGGGTGTGCAGAAAGGAGGGTGTGCAGAAAGGAGGGTGTGCAGAAAGGAGGGTGTGCAGACGGGAGGGTGTGCAGACGGGAGGGTGTGCAGACGGGAGGGTGTGCAGACGGGAGGGTGTGCAGACGGGAGGGTGTGCAGACGGGAGGGTGTGCAGACGGGAGGGTGTGCAGACGGGGGGGTGTGCAGACGGGAGGGAAGTGTGCAGACGGGAGGTGTGCAGGTGGGCGGGTGTGCAGACGGGAATTTGTGCAGACGGGAGGGTGTGCAGACGGGAGGGTGTGCAGACGGGAGGGTGTGCAGACGGGAGGGTGTGCAGATGGGCGGGTGTGCAGACGGGAGGGTGTGCAGAAAGGAGGGTTTGTGGAAAGAGGTTGTGCGGAAAGGAGGGTGTGCGGACAGAAGAGTGTGCGGAAAGAAGAGTGTGCAGAGAGGAGGGTGTGCAGAGAGGAGGTTGTGCATAAAGGAGGGTGTGCAGAAAGGAGGGTGTGCAGACAGGAGGGTGGGGAGACGGTGGGCAGACGGGAGGGTGTGCAGACGTGAGGGTGTGCAGACGGGAGAGTGTGCAGACGGGAGGGTGTGCAGATGGGCGGGTGTGCAGATGGGCGGGTGTGCAGACGGAGGGTGTGCAGAATGGAGGGTTTGTGGAAAGAGGTTGTGCGGAAAGGAGGGCGTGCGGACAGAAGAGTGTGCGGAAAGAAGAATGTGCAGAGAGGAGGGTGTGCAGAGAGAGGAGGTTGTGCGTAAAGGAGGGTGTGCAGAAAGGAGGTGTGCAGACAGGAGGGTGGGCAGACGGGAGGGTGTGCAGACGGGAGGGTGTGCAGACGGAGGGTGCAGGAAAGGAGGGTTTGTGGAAAGAGGTTGTGCGGAAAGGAGGGTGTGCGGACAGAAGAGTGTGCGGAAAGAAGAATGTGCAGAGAGGAGGGTGTGCAGAGGAGGTTGTGCATAAGGAGGGTGGGCAGACGGGAGGGTGTGCAGACGGGCGGGTGTGCAGAGATGGGCGGGTGTGCAGAAAGGAGGGTTTGTGGAAAGAGGTTGTGCGGAAAGGAGGGTGTGCGGAAAGAAGAGTGTGCAAAGAGGAGGGTGTGCAGAGAGGAGGGTGTGCAGAGAGGAGGGTGTGCAGAGAGGAGGGTGTGCAGAGAGGAGGGTGTGCAGAGAGGAGGGTGTGCAGAGAGGAGGGTGTGCAGAAACGAGGTTGCGCAGACATGAGGTTGTACAGACATGAGGTTGTGCAGACATGAGGTTGTGCAGACATGAGGTTGTGCAGACAGGAGGTTGTGCAGACAGGAGGTTGTGCAGACAGGAGGTTGTGCAGACAGGAGGTTGTGCAGACAGGAGGTTGTGCAGACAGGAGGTTGTGCAGACAGAAGGTTGTGCAGACAGAAGGTTGTGCAGACAGGAGGTTGTGCAGACAGGAGGTTGTGCAGACAGGAGGTTGTGCAGACAGGAGGTTGTGCAGACAGGAGGTTGTGCAGACGGGAGGGTGTGCAGACGGGAGGGTGTGCAGACGGGAGGGTGTGCAGACGGGAGGGTGTGCAGATGGGCGGGTGTGCAGACGGGAGGGTGTGCAGACAGGATGGGAGGGTACGCAGAGCGCAGTGTGTGCAGAGGACAGGATGTGTAAAAGGCAGGATGTGCAGATGGGTCAGGGTTGGGTAGGGTATTGACGGAGGAATACACGAGAATGGTGGTGAATGGGGGAACAGATAAGGACAGTTGAAGGAAGAGAGTGCAGAAGGAAAAGGGCGCTGCTTCCAGGAAGTATATCGAACACAGTAATTCGCAGGAAGTATTGACCTTAAGAGCAGCGGGAGGTGTTCAGCGAGATGCGCTCGGCAGGCGCATGGATCTAGGAGGCGTGGGTGGGGCGGGCTGGCGGGCATCGGGGGCAGAGAAAGGGGGCGGGGCCGCGCGCGCGGGCCAGCCGGCGCGCCGCCTCGTTCGCCGCCGCCGTCGCCGCCTCCGGCTGTAAAGCAGAGGGGCCGGGGGGGCCGTAAGCGCTCCCCCGGACAGGCGCCGACATCTGCCTTTTCCTCCCCCCTCCCTCCCGTGCCGGCACTCACACATCCCCCTCCCCCGCTGCCCACACGCATCCGCCACAGACGCGCAAAGGAAGCGCCCGCTGCGCTTCGCCGCGCCGCGTCTGTTCTCTGTCGATGGCGGCCCCGCCCACTGGCCGCAACGACAGGAAACCCCTCAAGACGACGGCCTTTGCTCTCAGCCTTACCACAGCTTTGTCATCTTTATCAATGCGCGTGTGCACTTCATCAACTTTGTCAATGACCAAATTAAGTTTGAAAACGAGGTTTTCATCCATATGTAGTATTCCAGTTAACATGTGTCTTAGACCCGCTCTCATCCTCCAATCGAGGCAAATGAGGCGCCATTCGACGTGTCTCTGTTTCTTGGAGGGGAATTTATTCTTGGAAATTTCTCCGTAAAAATGTGTTTTGCGTTTTTTAGCGCTGCGTTCTAGCGGTGACCGCCCGAACCACGTGCCCCAGTTATACGGCATCCAACCAATGAATGAAAGGTCGCTAGATATATTTTATGGATGCCGCTGTTTACAATATGCGGAACTAGGCTTGTATCACTCGGAAAGGAAAGTGTTGCCACCCCTTAGAACAACTATCGTTTAGGATAATTTTGTTATGTGAGGCAATATACGATAGTGCTAATGGGATAATCCCGTCTTGTAGGATAATTTCAACGGTCTGCCCAGCAAATTATTTGATTGACAAGGAAAGTATTTTAACTTGTCAATCTCAAACTGAGAGTAAATGGCAATTTAATATGGGTTATTAATGAACCCCCAAAGATTTCCGTGATAAATGTATTTCCACAAAATTACTAGACTTAAAAATTGGGAAAATAAGCTTGAAAGCAGGGTGTCGCGGCCGAAGCTCAATATTTTGTCATAACTTATGGAGCCTCCGTTTCGGACTCGACTATCCTGCCTGTATTTGCGCCGAATCCCAACATTCGACAACGCACGCTCTCTCTCTGCCAGAGCCTGCGCATTTGCGTTCTGCAACGCACCTGAATATATTACTCCTGCTACCATCAGCTCGCCTCCTTTCCTAACATTCCTATTGCGCTTCCTGGCCATTACTCCGTTTCTCAGCTCTATTATCTCTTGCTTTTAGGTATTCATTAATGCTCGATTGTATATCAGCCATTTACTCGTACTTTCATTCGTCTTTACGACACGATATCAACCTCGATTCCAACTACGCCTTCATTCTTGACCTCCGTTTCCACCTTCTTAATTTACTCCACCTTCAACTTTATTTCGCTCGCATTCATCTTCTGCGCCTTCGCCTATGTCTCAGTTCCTCACTTTTTATACTAATATACATCTCCACTAACTTGACCCTCAACAATATCTTCATTTACTCCGTCACCCTCACCACCTTCCACGCATCTATTGCGCGTCATTCATCACCGCATCACTGCTTCTTCCGCTTCCGCCACATCTTCTCTACTTAATATCGGACGTGCGATGTTTTCTTCCTCTTCCTTGACCTAACCTCACCCCTTCCTTACACACACTTACACTAACAGACATACCAGGCACCAACACGCATACCAGGAGATTGGTTGGGACCTTAGAGCTTGTGCCGGTTGACGCGTTGCTCTGCTATCGGGAGATACCTGGTTGGGGAAAATCCAGCTAGACGACAGAAGGTCGGCGCCAGATTTCACCAACCAGCGGGGGATGATCATCGGCATTGCCAGCGATAAAAAATCCACTACACTTACAGGACTACTGACGTTAGCTGTTGACACGCAGAATCAGTAATTAATCATCCGTCTCCACTTTTTCCACCTCGTCTTCGCTTCCTCCATTTCTTCTGCGATTCCCTCATATCTCCCTTTAGGCCTTTTCAATACCTTTCACCACCATCGCAATTCCTCGCACCCCTCATCTCGATGGCGCACTATTTCTTTGAACTCCGCTGCCACCACGACTATTTTGTCCCTCCCGTTGATACTTTGCTCACCTTAGCCTCCAGTTTCCATTACCAATCCTGGCCTCTCCCTTCCTACCCCATCGCGTACTCTATCACGCCGCCTTCGCCTCGTTTCCGCTGCAACCACCGCAACTCCCTTTTCCGCACCGCCCCCGCTGCCCTGGTCGCCGGGTGGCGGAGCGGCGGTCGGCGCGCCGGGCCGGCGGCGTCCCGCGGGAGCCATACGCCAGAATCACAGGTCGCGCAGACGGAGGACCGCTAACCTCGGCCCCGCCCCCGCCCCCGCCCCCGCGCCGCCCGCCCTCGCCCGCACGAGAAGCTCCCCCAGGGGCGGCGCGAGTGCTTAGCACAGGGGTGCGGAACGCGTTGCTCCCTTGATCTCTTGCGCCCGGCCGATCTACACAAAGAGAATAGGACTTTCTTTCGAATCTTACGAAATTTAATTAAGTAATATTCACTGTAAATTAATTGTACATGTGAATAATAAAGTTTCCACTTTAAAATTTTAGACAATTAGCTATTATTTGATTCATTAAAATATTAAATAAAAATGTATAAAACAATTAGTTTTATTTTTCAACACATTTTTTTCTATTTTTTTTTCTTTTTTTCAATTTTTTTCTAAAATTGAAAAATGGTAACTTTCTTATACAAAATATTCAGATAATCATAAAAAAAGGAAGTGTATGTTTGGATATTTTAATTTTAAACCTCACTTAAATATATTTTTATGATGAGAGTAACTGAAAATAATTGCGAAACATATTGTTGTGGAATTGAAATTGAGTCGCCAGAGACGACCGTTCTGGAATTTCACTTCATCACGAAGAGTGTTTCATTGTATTGTTTACTAGTATATTGATTGTCTGTTAATAAATTCTGTTGATTTTTAGTATCTTAAATTTTAAGACAATCAGCTAAATACTTTTTTAAATAATCAGTACATTTTTTCATGGAAATAACTTGTTTTGTACTTTAAATTTTAAGACAATCAGTTAATTGTTTTGTGCTTGAAATACAAAACAAGTTACTTCTATGAAATATAATTTACTGATTATTAAAAAGGTATTTAACTTATTGTCTTGAAATTTAAGATACTGAAAATCAAGAGTGTTTCATTGTGTTTTGAGTTAGGCGAAGATTAAGATCGATGATATGATAAATGAGTAACAATACCCTGATACTGAACCGTACTGCGAAGGTAGTCTACTAATACAGACAGTGGAGAGTAATTCAAACATGTCTGAATAATAATTGGCTCATTTACGCTCTAAAAATGAAGTACACTTTTTGAATAATCTCTTCTTTTAATCGAATGAACGCTCATGAACAACGTTCTTAAGATTATTATACGTGTGTAGAAATGTTGAATATTTGTCTCATTTTTTGTAAGGTGTTATTCAAAAGAAATAAAAGACTTGTTTAAGTTAAAGAGAATAATATGCAATTATAATTCAGAGAATGAGCTAGAGACAGCAGTTTCCAACCAATGTTAAATCGAATATCATGAGTTTATTTTCCATATCAATTCCAACATTTGTAATGATGCTTACATATTATTATTATTATTATTATTATTATTATTATTATTATTATTATTATTATTATTATTAAACTCACTCATACTCCGAACTTCATGAAATACTATACCAAAAATTTCCATAAAAATATTCAATCTTATGATTGGTTTAATCGTTCAATGTATTGGGGTCCTTTGTCTTGAAATACAAAGTAGAAAAACTACACTATTATCAAAAACGCGAAGTCCATTCAATTCCTAAAATATTTCACTGGCAACACTGCTGTCTTATTAGGAATTTGGTGCAATCGCAACAGGGTTCAATTATACCCTGCTTATATGTTAAAAGTAGTCTATTAAATATTCATTTATTTCACTCGCACAAAAAATATGAAACTAGTGGTAATACCAGAGTAAAATAACTCTCCGCCATTTATTACTTTTTAGATGAATAAGAAATAGGAAAATAATTATTTCATTATTACTACAAGTTAATGTTGATTTTTACGAATGCAGTTAATACACATACACTTTTGCGTAACTATTTTTATATTTCGAGGAGAATTAAATGGCGATGTGATATATTTTGTTTCCATTAAAGCGAGCAATGCACCTACGTCATCTGTGGTGCAATCTGCCCTTCTCTCCACAGTGCCACACGTGGCCTGCGAAGCAAAGGTGTGCGTCCCTGGGCTGCGGCCGCTTTGCCCTCGATGGAGCGGACGCACAGAGTTTTATGTTCGCGTTCTGATTAGACCATAGTCAACCGAGAGGCATGCGCATTACACATACGCACAAAGTCTGATACTCGCAGCAGAATCTCTCTCACCACCCGCTCACCCACCATAAATGCAATTTTATAGATCTTTAACGACGTTACTTCATTTCAGGTGTCCTCCTAGGACTTTATACACCTTAATTTACGCGAATGATTAAGATGTACGTGATACATTTAACTACATAATTCGAAAATAAACTACCTTTCCGTAAATATTCGTCTGTTAAAATATGCGAACGTATTTCCAAAAAAACATGTCTACAAGAATAATATGCCACAATGAAATTTTCACGTGTGAATTAACGTTAGGAAATAAGTTACTCAGAATTACAGTTTCATAGCAAAGAAGGAGTAAATTATTAAATGTCAATAGGTTCTGAAAAGCATTGTCTGACGTAATAAATTTATCTGATACTTTGTCATGCATTTTGCATTGTTTGTGTCCTATGTCTTGTCTGGAGAAAATATTAAAAAACATGACATGAGCAGCACTGATATGTAACACGATTTAACTACTCGATTAAGTAGAAGAAGTTCTGAATAGTTATATCGTGTTTTGTGGGCTTCATAGCCATTGGAGCTACATACCGATGCCTACCACCCGACCAGCGCTGGTATTTTGAAAATGAATTAGAAAAGCGTCGTTCGTAAACTAGGCGAGATAAAAAATTGACAATAGTACAGAACAAATAGAGCACCTTGCGTTGTTTTTGTTTCACTCGGTACTTTCATTTTGCGTCGTTGCCACTTCTAAGTCATGTAGTTTACGAACGAAACTGCATTTATTTTTTAATAGAGCTGGGGGAATGGGAATCAGGATAGCTTTAAATCGTGAATGATTTTTTGATGATTAAATTGTTAAATACAATTTCTAATGTAAAGCACATTTGTAACATAAAGCATAGTATAATTTATATTACTTTTATATATTTTAAACTTCTGATTTTACGTGTGGCATTGCAATTAGAATCCGTACATGGGCCTTAGGCGTCGGTATATCCGGAAACTTAGCAACGCTGCTGACGTAAGTGATGAACGTAGGGTTCCCAGCGATAGGGTTCAACTACAAAAGTCCAATGATAAACTAGATTTCAGATACAACTGAGAGCTAAAATTAAATCACTAATCTTTCAAAATTTAGAAACTGAAGCCGAAGGAACACAAATAATAATGCTTCACTCTAAAGGCAAAATATTAATTTTTATTGAAATTTTATGTGCAAAATACTCAAATTTGCTCAAATACATAATATTTAATACTGTATATTTTAAGTTTCTTAAGAGTAAAAGGTTGATGTACTTAATTAATACGTTTATTATTGCTTCGTTTCTTCGTAGTCATACCTGGCATTTTTCTCAACATTTTTTTTCCTTTGCGAAGGTAACATTCTAGGAAGCAGAATATTATTAAAATATAAATATAATATTCATAAATAATAAACATTTTACTATTGTAAGCTACTGGTGTGAATTATTTGTAATTTATTACTATTTGGTATCCCAAATTTGTGATGACGATACTTTTTCACAGAATTATTTGTAAATTAGTTTCGTTGTGGTACAGGATTTTGTGTCTACCTTTGGCGTGCTTCCAATACATCGTGTTTCTTTGTTTACATACAAACTCTTGAGCATGGTAATAATATCATCTTCACACAATGGAGAAGTAAATCACTGAAAAGTAGACACTATAATTGTCGGAACAATGATGTAGTAAGTCAAGCCGAGCAAAGAGATATGCAACTATTCAGAGCAGCAAAGCACAGAGCTGCCATTTTGAAATGATCTATTTAGATAGAAATATCTACTCTGGAATACCCAGATGAATGTATTAGTTTATTTATGTGACTAAATACTAAGACCTTAACATTAAGGAATTGGGCTGCCCTCCAACATCACGGGCATGCTTACAGAATGATATCATAAGTTTAATGTGTAGTGGTAACATCATTTTCAACATTATAGGCAATTAAATCAGCAAATAACTATGCGATGAGACAAAATTCTATAACACCTCCATTGTCCCACAACATGCGTGAATTATGCGTCAGTTGCCTCAACCAGGGTTTTACCACATTCATGGCCATGCAATGTACGAGACACCAGCTGAATTTCAAGGTACATATTACAATTAAACTATATTGAATAAATCATCTGAAGACATATTCTCCTCTTTTACTTTCAAACAAACAAATGGCACGAACGCGTAGATGATTAGAGATATTTTATAAAAAGGTACAATTGTCGAGTAGTTTTTGAACAAATATCTTCAATAGTTCAGCTTACTTGGGTTCTTGAAATGAAAACAGATATTTCTGTTGTCCGGGGAGTGACCATGAGGACTAGAAAAACACTTTTCATCGAACTGATACATTAATATTAAATGAACATGAATCATTATCAAATTCATCATTTTTAACACCGAATTATTAACCGTATTGATGCATAATGACACTATGTCTTTTAGAGCGACCGTTTATTTTCGGTTGACATAAAAAAAATTAAAAAAATACGTGTAAAATTACTTTAAAAACTGAAAACGTATGTAGATGAAATAAAAAAATTAAAATTGCGAGATTATTGAGACCAGGAAGGCCAGGATTATTGAGCCCACCAAGGAATATTTCTCTTCGTTTTCGTAAATGAAAACAGACGACTTTAATAAAATATAAAATATTAATTTCTGTAACCAAGAATGTACGATTTTTACTACATAAATAATAAATCTACAAAGGTCATTCGAAAGTAGTGATTCAACCATGTGTTTTCAACACATTCCATAAAATATCTGTTTAAAAAATTATATTTGAAACTTCAACGCAAAGATTTGAGGGCTGAGCTGTATGAAAGATTCATCAGTATTCCTAGGTCCCAATTGGTAAAGGTTTTCAGAAAAGATGTTTTTGTATTTTGAATCACAAAATCATGTTTGCGGTGGGTAGCACCAATACGATTTGATGGGAGTTGCATTTGAAGTGCGAACAGTTGAAAAACATATTTAAACAATCCTGAAAATTCATGAATAAGACGTGTACAAGTACAAATCTGTCTTCAATAATATGTGTAGTTTCTGATATACATTCTTTTCTTTATTTAGCAAACTGTGTTACTTTGATCGTTTTGATTGGGAGGTCCTATTTTGATTGATCTGTAAACTTGACATATCACCTTTGATTTGCTGTGAATAATAAATAAATAATTTCAATATTCCATTGTATTTTATAATTTTATTTTATTCTTTCTCGTTATCATAATGGATTTTATGAATCATTCTATTTGTATTTTATTGCATTCTCTCTTACAGACACTGATTTTAAGTTTAAAGCTTTTATAGAATTTCAATGCCATATTTTTTCAAAAACTTGCTGCGGGCCGGATTCAATCCGGTCGCCGCCGATGGCTTTCCCAGCGAAGCAGCACACAGGGAGTGCCTCCGACAAACGAAGCATCACTCCTCAATGAAGACCAGAGGCGAAGACGCCTAACCCCCCCCCCGGCGATGTCCAGGGGGCTGAGGGAGGGGAGGGGGAGGGGAGGGGGGAGGCGCAGCGTCGTAGGCGGTGCGAGCGCGTCCCGATAGCGCTCGCCTCGCGCCTTTGTCGCGCTTAATTAAACACCATATTTCAACGGCGACGCCTCCGCGGCAGGCGCGCAGCAGCCCAAACGCCGTTCTTCGGGACCAAATGCTGAGTCCAATATCATGCTATAGCCCCAAAAACAGCAGAGCAATTTTTTTCATAAACATTACAATCTAGTCATATATACTAATAGGCAATTTTCTTTGGACCTAAATTACTACGAAATAAAATTTTCCCTTAAACTAGCCCATTAACACCGGGAGCAGTAGCTCAGTGCATCAACTGATGTTACTGCAGCGCCTCTGACCGGGAGGTCCTAGGTTCGAGTCTTGACGGCGGCCGGATTTTAGACATTAGCTTTTCAGCTAGGTCGAATTCAGTCGCTGTCTGGAGGAGAATTCTAGCGGCCGGCTGCTCTGATCGGTAGTTTTCCGTGGTTTCTCCGATCAACACCAGGCGAATGCCGGAGCAGTACTCTACCAAACGGGCCACGGACCGCGCGCGATCTGTCCTTCCTCTTCCTTGTCCTATCCTCTCCCCTTACACACACACACTTACACTAACATGCACTACACTACCACATATTCCGAGAGACCGGTCGGGAGCTTAGAGCTTGTCCCGGCTTGGGCGGTGCCCCGCTTGTGGGAGAGTCCTGGTTAGGGGGAAACCCCACTAGCCGACGGTAGGTCGGTGCCGGATCTCGTCATCCAGCGGGGGAAGATCACCATCTCCGGAGAAAATAACATGCACTACACTTACGGGACCAATGAGCAAAGCAGTTGACGCGCCCGGAAACACGAAAAAATCAATCAATCAAACTAGCCCATTAACGTCCTCTTAGTTTCAAATTGAACTTAAAAATACACTTTCTTGTGTTTGTAGATACACTAGTATTTACAGTATTTATTTAGTTCTTGGTTCTGAAAACTCTTTGTCACCTCAGTTTACACACGTTCGAAAGGTTTCTTTCTCTTCAATCTTCTCACTTGGTCTGAGCAGAGCAATGGTTAGAAAACTCTTATGTTTAGTAAGTATCTCATACAGTGGGAAAATACAGAACAAATCTTTTAAAATATGCCATGATAGAATGCAAAGATGTCTCTCACGACACCACACTGCACATAGCGCTTCTTTTAAGGTTTTGAGCCATTGTATTCTGAACTGAGAAAGAGTGGTGAACTAGTTACTTGAGAAAATGTATTTCATCTCTATGATGAAATGAAATTTTATCAAATTTCTAAGGCAAAAAGCGCCTCTGACCGGGAGGTCGTAGGTTCGAGTCCTGATGGCGGCAGGATTTTCGACACTAGCTTTTCAGTTAGGTCGAATTCAGTCGCTGTCTGGATGAGACAATTCTAGCGGCTGGCAGCTCTGATCGGTAGTTTTCCGTGTTTTCTCCGGTCAACACCAGGCGAATGCCGGAGCAGTACTCTACCAAACGGGTCACGGACCGCGCGCGATCTGTCCTTCCTCTTTCTTGGTCTATCCTCGCCCCTTACACACACACACACACACACACACACACACACACACACACACACACACTAACATGAGCTACACTACCACATATTCCGGAAGACCGGTCGGGAACGTAGAGCTTGTCCCGGCTGAGGCGGTGCCCCGTTGGTGGGAGAGTCCTGGTTACGGGGAAACCTCGTTAGCCGATATAGGTCGGCGCCGGATTTCGCCATCCAGCGGGGGAAGATCACCGCCATCTCCCGGGGGAAAACACACACTACACTTACGGTACTAACGACCAAATATTTTGACGCGCCCGGAAACAAAAAAAACAATCAATCAAGAAATTGACGAGCCTGGAAACACCAATCAATCAATCAATCCACTGTGTGACCACGTCAAATGGCGTTGTCGGCCACTGCGCACCGACGCATCCGCTGCCGCGCAGCGCCACCGCCCCGGCTCGCGCTCCGCTCGTACTTTGTTCTCGAACAAAAGAGCGGCGCCGCGCGGCCGCCCGCGGGCGCGGCCACCGCTGACTTATGTAATTAGCGATGCAATCGGAAAGCACGGGAGGATCTTGCGGAGTTACTGGGCGGCGATAGCACGGATTTAAGACCCGTGCCTCATCCCGGTGGGCAGGCCACACGGAGCACATCGTTGGAGCTGATGCTGTGACTCTTCACACGTTCGCACTTCACTTGCGGTGGAAGTTGTTCCTCGACTTAGGCAGCCTGCGTATATTTCAGCGTTAGCAAAGAAGTGTGCGAGGACAATATTTCAGGCCACAGCACATCATCTTACTTTTATCTACAGTGATGAGGTTTTATTAGAGACTGATAAGGAAGGGTTTATGAATTTCATAACAGAACGACTGCTTTTATGAATTCATTTCAACACCTTTTCCAGATAAAAGAAAAGTGAAATATCAACAAATCAAACGATACTACCATATCAGTGAGTAAGTAAGCGTAAGTTTATCACCCAATTTTTGACAATTCATTATAATAAACATATCATCGAATACAATATGCCAGAATGCTATTGTAGATAAAAATGACTAATAATTATATTATCACAAAACATTCTTAGAAAGCTAATAGTGCTAATAGTTGACACTTTTCACTCACCGGCACGTTGTTTTATAAGATTGGCATTCTGTGACAGTTTTCAGTTTCATTTCTTTGAAAATTCTGTCATGAAGGTTTACAACAATAAGAATATAACAATTGTATTGTTATTATTGTGGAACATCGGTCACATTTAATTATAAAAGCGATACATAATTATAAAATTCAGTGGATTCCTTACCTTAGGTGGAATTACATCGCAGTACGATGCAGACTCATCAGTGGATTCATTACTTTTTTCCTACAACAAAAACAAAAACAAAAACTGTCCTCAAACAGGGAATATTCTTGAATACATTTCATGAAACAAGAAATAGTTGAAGCAGAAAAACATCATTGTCAATGTCATACATATTATTTACTTACAGAGTTAACATTTGGAACTAATAAATACAATAATTGGGTAGAAGAATGACTAAACAAATGCGACAATTAAAAAATGATATATTATTCCATAATGATTAAGACGTTATCTGCTCTTATGCCATTATGCAATTATGTGTCAAAAAAACAACCGATTTGCCTACTCAAAAAACCTAAAATGGAATTTTCAAAATCCGAAAAATCCGGCCTTATTGATACTCAAAATGTAGGACTTTCCCACTGTTCGATTTGTGAGGCGCCGCTGTAGAATCTCGCGCGGTGGCCAAGATCAGCCGTCCCCTTCCTCCTCCTCCCCCCCGAACACCTGCGCGAGTGGCGAGGCGTTCCGACGCCCCGCACGCGCGTCCTATCTCCGCCTCGCGCCACATGCAAACGAGCGGCTTGGACCGCGCGCGCGCACAGCTGCCAACTGACGCGCTCAGTCCATGCTCACTGCGGCGCTTACAGACGACCCTACACAAGGATGAAAGAAAGAACGAGAGAAAGAAGGAAAGAACTAAAGAAAAAATACAAGAAAGAAAGAAAAAATGTAAGAAATAATAATAAAGAAAAATACAATAAATAACAATAAAGAAATATACAAGAAATAACAATAAATAAAAATACAATAAATAAAAGTAAAGGAAAAATACAATAAATAAAAATAAAGAAAAAACAACAAATAAATATAGGAACAAAGAAGAAAAAAGTGAGAAAAGGTAATAAAGGAAAGTAAGGGCGAAGAGGAAGGAAGGAAGGAAGGAAGAACGAAAGGAAGAATGAAAGGAAGAACGAAAGGAAGAACAAAAGGAAGAACAAAAGGAAGAACAAAAGGAAGAACAAAAGGAAAAACAAAAGGAAGAAGATAGGAGAAAAGGTAAAAGGAAAGAAAGAAAATAATAAACCTACGAAGAAGATAGATGGAAGAAAAGGAAAAAAGATAATTTTTCTTGAACTTTTTTATATACGTTTGAGATGGATCTTGAGATCGTACCAGATCCCATAAAACAATTAAAAAAAACAACCATCGTTGATTCCTTAATGCGGCCTTATCAGAGCTTCTCTCGTTTTCCCTTCTCTTTAAAACACTATCATCTACATTATTCTCACTCAGTGCATGCTACATTATTCTCACTCCACAACATGTAACTATTTCATACTTGTACACCAAACCAGAACCCCCCAAAATGTCTACTAGTTAGGCGTTATTGGAAATTAATAGTAAATTGATGTTGGTGATATCTTTACCATCGTGGTTTTTACCCCAGATGAACAGCGTTTAAAAGACTTGCGCTGAGCATGGGCTAAAGTCTTGACTAACGATTGGACAGTCACTGTAGCATTCGGTTGCTGCAGGGCGACTTCCCCTATGCATCGCTCTACGTGAGGTCGGTTCGCTGACAGCGGGACCACGAGCGCGTCCCAAGTGACTGAAGCTAATCGTGTGGTACACAGGCCTACATCTCATTTTATTGCTTTGTAAGGGACCGCCCATAAATTGCGTGAGACGATTTTGGCGATTTTTCGATTCCCCCTCACCCCTTGGTGAGATGTGAAATTTGGCTCGACCCCCCAACTCCACTTGTAATCTCATGTGAGATTTTTCAAAATGCGTATTTTTAATGTAAATACATTAATCTGTGATTGATTGCATTGGTATTTGTTTAAAAATATAATTTGATTAATTAAGAATATTTACAAATTTGTATATTTAAGACTCGATGAGACTAGTATTTAGAAAATTGAGTGACTGAATTACAATGAATATTAATGCACGTCTAAAAACGCTCGGTAATTTTTTTTAAGTTTCTGTAAAAATACAGGTAATGAAATCTATCTCAGTAATGATAAAAAGTTTGGTAATTTTTGTTAAATTCTTTTTCGCAGTATACTTTGCTACTTATTGTAGCATTCACATAAACACAATAAAAATTATTGTGCAAGATTTAGCCATATTTCAGTATAGAAACTGTTTTACTTAAATTGTCTCAGTTTTCTCGAAATTTACACCTGTTGTTAGCAAAACAATTATGTGATATTTGCGAGGCCCTCCCACTCCCCCACGTAAGATTAGGTGTAATTCACCTGAGCCCATTTAAAGACCTCACGTAATTTATGGATGGCCCCGAATGGCCACCAGGGAGATTTGAGGTGCCTGGATGGATCCCTAACTTTTCTCGTTAGTCTCACCCATCAAGGCGCAACGACGCGCTCGGGAGAGCGATCGATCAATCGGAAGAGAGAGGGAGTGATTGAGAGAATGAGTGAGAGATTGCAAGAGAGTGTGAGTGAGTGATTGAAAGAGTGAGTGAGTGAGTGATTGGAAGAGTGAGTGAGTGAGTGATTGGGAGAGTAAGTGAATGAGTGATTGGGAGGGTGAGTGAATGAGCGATTGGGAGAGGTGAGCGATTGGGAGAGTGAGCGATTGGGAGAGTGAGCGATTGGGAGAGTGAGCGATTGGGAGAGTGAGCGATTGGGAGAGTGAGCGATTGGGAGAGTGAGCGATTGGGAGAGTGAGCGATTGGGAGAGTGAGCGATTGGGAGAGTGAGCGATTGGGAGAGTGAGCGATTGGGAGAGTGACTGAGAGTATAATTGGGTGAATGAGAAAGAAAGTTCTGTTCATCATTCACGCCTCACCCTCCCTCAGTTGGCGGGCCTAGCGGGCGCTGCGCCGCGCCGCGCCTCTCCTGCGGGGCTGTTGGCAGATCTGGCGGGTCTTTGCATGCGGCGCGGCATGCGCCCTGATCGCCTGATTTCGCGTCCAGCCGAGCGGCGTTGGTCCGCGCGCGTGCTCCGAATGCCACTGCCCAGAGCTCCGTTCGAATCCAGAGCGCCCCCTCCCTATAAGATCACTCACACGCGGGTTCAAATCTACATCCTTCAACCTAGTAGGTAATGCTTGCCATTGTGGCATCGTTATACATTACCACAAGAACTTCTATTTACAATTGAGGCACTCAGTGGGAGAGGGGGATAACCTATAAATTTCAGAATATCTATTAACGAACGTATTCGCTTATGAAAACATTGAATTTGTTAATAAATCAATGTTTTGAAATTTGTAGGTTACCTTCCTTCTCTTACTCAATTGTTGAATGCCTCAATTGTTTTTGTTTACTTTCAATAATTAATAAACATCCGTACGGAAATCTCCATGGCAACGTTTATAAGAAGGCGAGATATCTAAACATGATTTGAATAACCCACATTGTATTGAAAAGGCGAAATACACTTTTTTGTTATTTCCTGAGACATTATTTCAATTGTGGTTTAATACCTAATGTTAGTTATATTACCACATTATCTTGGGTGCACAATGTACTATGACATCTGTTAAACTGTTGTATTTCGTTCCCATTTTAGGTTCTGCTACGATATTTTGGTTTGATGTTGCTGCGATAAATTGAAGTTAAATGACGCACATGTGTTTAGAAATAAAATTAATTTTTTGAAGTTAAATCCGACTCACGGACGCAATTAAAAGATATGTGCCTTCAAAGAGCTACGAAATAATATTTGATACATTTAATATACACAGTTGTTCCAACGCTGAAATGTAATTAGAAATTCACAAATACTATAATTCCTATTCTCTTCAACTTTATCTTTTATACTTTACCAACAGCATTTCCATTCATATTACTTCATAATCGAGAATAATTGCCTCAAAATCTTAATAAAAATATAATTTAGAATATGAAATATTCAAAATTAAGTACATACATTCGGAGGATAAGTATTCAACATTAGTACATACATTTGGAGGATAGTTATCTTTCGATACCAATTGTGCGATAGCAGTTAGGAAGTATACAAGTATCAATTGATAATCAAATATAATCTATGTTGTTTGTTTCTTATCGCTAGTTCAAGATACAGTCTGTTTTCACGCACACGCTTTATCGCATACGGGCCTCAACAACCAATAGTTGCTCGCTTTTTTCACTTGACGGAAATACTCAAGATTGTTCAGCAAGTGATGGCCAAGATAACCTTCGTTATATGCCTTCACATTACCTTCAAACTCCTCAAGCTGCTGACACAAAGTGCTAAATAGTATTGCAGTACTCCTAACGTTACAAAGGTAATTTATATCTTTATTTCTCGAATGCATGTAATGAGAGTGAGAATACAGTGGTGTTATTGCAGGCAACAATAGAAAAGAATAATGCTGTAATTAATTCATTTGTTCATTGCAAATGATGTTGAAGTAACACTGCAAAATTTTGTTTTGAATATGATTGAAAGGTTCGTTGGAATTTTTACTCAACTGCGCGAAGCAAAACCGTATTTAATGTATTTCAGGATAGCAAACTGGGTTTCTATGTTTCCATCTATCATCTGAGAGATTCGGCTAACATTATTTTCTTATAACATTTTCTTCTTGTTATTTCTCACTAATTACCTAAAACTTTTCAGACGAATATTTATCCCCAATTGATCAATGTAATAATTCTGCCATGATCAGTATTTTGACATCGTCATTAAATCAATTTTACAAACAGACGATGAGTTCTGTAATTTAACTTTGAAATCCATTGTATTATTTAATATGGTTTGCGATCACGCCTGACCTCATGAGCCGGCCATCGGAATTGAAGTGTTCTCGCACTTCACAAATGATGTACGGTACATTTCCTCACAAGTGTAGTAAAAATATACCTTAGAGTCTTGGAAATGATCATAAAATTACGGTGACATACAGATAGCATTAGAAAATTTATTATAGAATACAGTTTTTACGGGAATATATGCTTCTAAGAAGAGAAACAGAAGAAATTATTTTTAATCATATTTGGAGTAACACGATAGTGCTTTTTGCATGAAAAGACGCCCTGTGGCTGTCGTAGCTAATTGGAAATTCTGGTTTATGGCAAAACGCGTCGGTCATGTTCATGAAATCAAGGGACTTGGAATGTTGTCTAATTTCTTTAAGAAGCACGATATTTTTCAGGCTAGTTTCTATGAAGGAATCAGGCTTATTGCCATGAGCATAACACTGACACCTGATGTCCGGTTTCATGTACGTAATCGAATGTTTTAATCACAAACATTCGCCATTCTTTTAATTTTGGGTTTGTTTATTATTTCAATCGTCGTTGATTTATCAATGAACATGTGGCGAGATATGTAAATCGAGCCCACACATTTGAGAATTGCTCCTGAAGTTCGCTGCATACACAAATCTCTGCGTCAAAACGTGGCTTTCCAAACTTCAATGTGCGATGAGTTACCCACAAATCAGGGACAAACATCACATATAACTTCGTTTCCTGATATCTTTTCAGTGGCAAAAAAACGATCTCTTTGACCCTCTATAAGCCCTAGAAGTTTTTTATAATTTATTCCATGACTTCCTGTATAAAATAAATAGCATTCATGAACAGTAACTATAGTGAAACTTCTTTGTATAGAAACTGATAATAGGGGTAACGAAGATCTCTTAACAAACATATTTTTGTTTAATTATAATAAAAAGGATTGTTTACACAGGTAAAAATATGAGAAAATTATGATTGTTATATGCGAAAAATTGATTGTAGTCTTCGACATAAAGACTTTTTTGAGAAAAAAAGTGATCGATTGTCCAAAGAGGAAAAGGATACTAGTGTTTAATTATTAACATGTTTGGTTTCTGCTTTGCAGAATCATTCGGTCCAGCATGTCATTGCCCATGCAAAGAGCACGCGTCCCTGGCGACCAAGGCGCGGACGCCCTGGGCGACGCCTTCCAGCAGGTGACGCGGGGGCTCACGCGCGTGCACGAGGTGCTGCGCCTGCAGGAGCGCCAAGTGACGCAGTGCGTTCACGAAGCGTCACGTCGCCACGAACAAAGGACGGCCGCGGCGCTGCGGGAGGCCTTGGCGCACGTGGAGCAGAGGTTGCAGGAGAAGGACGAGGCCGTCCGCATCTTGGCGCAGCGCGTGGAGGCCAGGGCGCGGAAGGTGGAGGAGTGGATCACCGTCGTGGAACAGCGACTCATTCCTTTGGTGGGGTTAAAGGGAGCTCAGGCGCTGGGAGGGGCTGTGGAGTCGGGGGAGTTGGAGCTGCGCATGAGGAATTTGGAGGCGTCTGTGCAGAGGGCGCTCGTGAGTGTGTTTCCGCGCGTGGACGCGCTTGTGGAGCATCTGGAAAAGTCTCATCCAGGAGCAGGTGTTGCACCGTTCTCCGCGTCTTCGTCACCCTACACTTGTGACAATTCGAATGTAACATCTAGTTCCTTCAACTTTACTTCACGCTCTACATCTCCCTCCACCTCTCCTGCCTCCTTTGCAATATCTAACATACCTACCTCCAGCTCCACATCAAGCCCCATCGCAAGTAACTCCAGCTTTACAATTAGCTCTGGATTTACATCTGGTGCGAATGCAACACGTGGCGTAAACGCAACATCTAGTACCAACGTCACATCTGGTACCATCGCCACATCCGACGCCACATCCGGCGCTAATGCAACATCTAGTGCCAACGACGTATTCAACGCCAAGGACATATATGGCTCTAACGACCTACTTAGTGCCAACGACACATCTGGTGCCAAAGGCACATCCAGCGCCAACGGAACATCCCACACCAACGCAATATTCGCCGCCAACTTAACGTCCGGCACCAACGCACCATCCGGCGCCAACGGAACATCTATCTCCTCTTCCAGACGTCCGAGTGCTCCCATCACCAGTGTTCTCAGAACGTCGGATTCAGGAAGGTCAGCGCCAAGCGCTCAAGAAAAAGCAAATGTCACTCATCAGAACGCAATAGCCGATTGGGAACAGGCCCAGAAGCAGCGCGTAGAACTCCGGGTGCGGGAAGTCAAGATTCGGAGGGACAACGCACGAGCAGCTCCATCGTCCATGGGAGAGACTTTGTGCAATGCCGTAAACATAGGTAAACTGAACGACATACAACGTCTCCTAGACTCCGCAGCGGACGTTAACTACATCGACACGCGCGGAGACACTCCCCTTATACTGGCCCTCCTATGCCCTTCGCCGCAAGAGGACGTGGTGAATTTACTCCTGGAGAGAGGTGCCGAGGTGAACGCCGTCGACATGTGTGGGCAGACCGCGTTGCACTTCGCTGCCGCTTTGGACCGCAACTGGCAGTTTGTGCCGTTGCTGATCGGCGCGGGGGGTGACGTGAACGCGAGGAACGCGTGCGGGGCCACGCCCCTTCACTGGGCCGCGCATAGGAATAACGAGGCGGCGGTGCGGGCGCTGCTGAAAGCCAGCGCCAGCAAGAGCCTCAAGTGCTGGAGCGAAAAGTGGAGCGGAAAGACGCCGTTTGACGTCGCCAGGTCGGACGACGTCCGCCAACTTCTACGCCCGTGACTGCTGTAGATATACTAGAACTGTGTGTGGGATAGTTTAAATGAGAAAATTCGATTTATTTCATGATATACAAGTTGTCTATTTATGCATAAATTTAATAGAAAATAAGGCTTCATTGTAATATAGACAACTATATTTGTTCACATCGTTCACATTTTACATAAAAGCGTTTTATAAAACCACACCAAATTTCTTAATCACATTTCACGAGTTCAGTGACTAGTGATCTCCGAAACGTTGTGATTAACAAGTTTGGTGTAGTTTTATAAAGGACTTTTATGTAAAATGTGCAGGATGTGAACAAATATAGTTGTCTATAATACAATGAAGCCTTATTTTTGGAGAAAATTTCATGTTGTGTTTATGGAAGATAGTGTAATATTTTGATATTTGGCGATTAAGTAACAAGTGATGACCATCGGAAACATTTAAAATAGATGGCAGCTAAGATCTAATGGAAGGACATTTTCCCCCTGCGTCTTCATCAACCTTCATCTTAGAAAGATTATTTGTTTTTTTTTTTTGGGGGAAGTGGATTGTATGCAGTTGGGTTATGATTCGTTGTTGGCGGGCGGATTCTGCAACATTCTCAAAAGCTCGAGACAAGAAAGAGGGAAGGTAAAATGCCGTTCGATGTGCCAAATTCCCGTCGTTCAGGATCTCATGTTCTATAGACCGTGCTAGACGCATTGCCAATGTCGAGGAAATAAATGGTTATCTCAGCTAGCAAGGACACTTTCGAAAGTTGGTGAATGCATGACCAGAGACTCCAGTAAATAGTGTATATTTTCTTCAACAGATAAGCCTTAGACAATTCATGACAACAAAATGTGAAAGATTTTGTTCTTTTACGCACCTCTATCAATATTAAACTTATGAGGTGGCGTATGGTTGTTGGGGTAACAATATGTTTGCATAAGGTTCTCTGTGTGACAAACAATACGGCCTGAATGTGAAAGATTTGTGATGCTATTGGGTATGCGTGTTATCTTACTGTTCTTGACGGTGCAACATTTATTAGTGATTACAATTAATTATAAGTAAGTGTGTTGCAGAAACTCGAGCCCCTTAGCAGATGCAAGAAAATATTAAAATTAATGAATGAAACTGAGTATCTAATCAATTTTAAAATCTAAGTGAAAACAATATACTTGAAATTAGGATCTGATAGATTAAATCCCTGAAGATTTATGATATAATATGAGACTTGCTCGTCATTAAGTTTAACCCTCCTCTCTATAATAAAAATTGCTTATCAATTCAAAGTCACAAAATTTTGTTCATATTTGAAAATGTGAGATTCATAATATTTTGTAGATAATTTAATACTCAAAAATATTTCCAAAAAACGTAAGTAAGTTTTAATTTAACTACAACGCAGAATCACTTGACTGCTCGCCAGTGAGACTCTGGCTGTCACAAAAAAGTTTTAAAATATTTGTTTTGGAAAAATATTTTTAAAATTATATTAATGTTACGATTATTAAATTAAATAGAAATGTGTTCCAAAAAGAAGTGTGAATTTGGTAGGTAAAGTCTTCAAACTATTAGCATCAGTTGATCATTGCTGGGACATGAACTGTATCAGCAACGAAGTTCTTGGAAAATAACTAAATCTTAGAACACTCAAAAACAACGAATCATACGTATTACGTACCGTTCTGCACACGTTAATACTCTAAGAATGCAGAAATTAGGAGTTCAAGAAAGCCTACTACTTTGTTTTTCAAGTAAGTATTTGAATGTCTTTTCAAATTAGATATACAGTGGACCCTCATTAATACGAATTCCAAGATACGGAAATTATCAGAATTCGTGTTATAAAAATTCGTGATATCTGCGTATTATAAATGTCCGTTTTGCCGCAATCCCTTGCCGAATTTTTGTTCATGTTACAGCGATATTCGTGTTAAGCGAGTTCGTGTAACGAGGGTTTACTTTAATATCATGAGTAATAAACTATTCTAGTATATAATATTCTATTGCCAAAATTATTATTTATGAAATAGTTATTTAGATCGATGTATCTATTGACATTTTACTGTTTTTCTTATAAACTTTTCCTTCAATAAACTTCTTTGCACCTTTTCTTTGTGTTTGATGCATCGACTGTTCTTCTCCTACTGCAGTCGTGCCTTTCCCCTCACTTCTACCTCCCCATAACCACCCCATCGCCTCCCCTCGGCGAGCGTGGTGCAATAAAGCGCGTCTATTGATGTCTGCCGGAGGGGGTAGGGTGGGGAACGGAGGGGCGGGGAGGGAGAGGAACGTCGCGTAATGAATGAAGGGGCCGCTGAAGAGGAGAAAGAAAGAGAAAGCTCAAGGGAGGATTCGCAACTGAGGCTGCTGGATATACTTGCAACCCACCCAAGGCCATTGGGAAGTAGTCCATCAAAACGTCTGGCAGTAGATGCTGAACACGTCATGGACGGTTCCACACAATCTCTGTGTTGGTCAATATTTATTTGTATATACGACTGTCTAGATGAAAGTTTATCAAACTTGCCGTTTGTGGGTGTTTCCTGCTTGGCGGTTTATTTTGAGGATCATTTAGAAATATTAATGTGTAACTAGTAGTGCTAACAGATTGACACAGACCTTCTCGTACTAGTTTGTAGTAAATGAAGAATAGGAAACTCAGAATTGTCCACATTTTTCGTATTAGAGATCACCAAAATATTTTTTTGTCTTAAAAATTTGGTTTTATTGCAATAGTAGTGGAATAAAGTTTTTGTAAAACGTAAGAAGAGACACTAAGAAAAACACTTTCTCGGTATTTTGGGAGCCCAAAACGTATATCCATTAAAAACGACCTTCAAAATCGATTTTCGTCAACATTGCATAAATTTCTCCACGTTATATATTACTCCGTATAAACGTACACACAGGAGGAGGTAAAAGTATTGATGAGATACATAAATCTTTTTAATTTAGTTTTTCATTGACATAGTACCCCTGAGAATTGGTTGTAACGAAAGATTGATTTTCAAACCATTGCGACATTAAAATTGTATGGAATCGTTTAAATTCACTTCCTTCCCACAGTACCAAGAATTGTATGTGAATGATTAGAGGTATTTAATGGTTTATTTATTGTCATCAAATCTGTGAGTGAAAATTACGTTTCCACGAGTGCGGACGTTTTCACTGAACTAGATATCATTTCGTTTCTTATATCTCTAACGTAAATACTTCACACTTCACATCATCCTAGGAACATATAGTGCAATACAGAAATACAAATTGCAACGGGCTCATACCAATGCCGATGATCGGATACAAACCCATAACTTTTCAATCCAATCATGCTTAGTCACCTCAGAACAGTAAGTGATCATTGGGCTCCCGGCACATCAACAATTTAGATCATGAAGTAAAAACGTGTATAAATGTAGGGCATGGTATAACTCTGGAGGCGGTTATGTTCATTCCCCCCTGGAACTTGGGTTCCGGCGCGGACCTATTTGATGTTTCATCCAGGTATCTTCCCCAACAAGGCACCGCCCGAGCCGGAACAATCTCTAAACTCCCGACTGATCTCCCAAAATGTGTAATAATGTAGTGTTTGTCATTATGTGTGTCTGTAGGGAACTGTTCCACAATTCGCCCAGTAATATTAGAAGAAACCAAAGAAAACTACCAATTAGAGCTGCTGACCACTAAGATTCATCTCCAGACGGAGGTGAAAATCCACTTTATGTCCCTAGGCCCGAAAATCCTCCATCATCGGTACTCCCACCTTCCCGGAAAACGAGGCAGTAGAGACGATGTTGGCACTGAACTTTCGCAGCCCGTTTGGTCACCTCGGCCAATGAGTAGCCCCTAAAGTTAAATAACAAAAGAAATTAAAATAACGTTCCGCGCGCCTTCCCTGCGCCGTTGAAGTCTCCTGCGTGGCGTGGAAGGAGAGTGTTCATTTGGGGTGGGCAGAAGGGAGCGCCGTTGTTTGCCCACGCCCCTCTGCGTTTGATGAGCCTTTGCGGAGGCTGCAGGCGGCGGAGGCAGAGGATGCGTGCAAGAGAAAGGGAACCAGTGGGTGGCAGCCGCTCAGGAGAAAAAGGAAACAGAGGCAGCGGTAGGGCAGAGAGGTAAGGGCTGGAGTCAGAACAGATACTCTGGAGGCGTCAAGGGGAAAGCGGGAACTAGAGATGTGTCGATTTGAGTCCATCTAGTGGCACGCAGGAAGAAAGCGGGAACTAGAGATGTGTCGAATTGAATTTATCTAGTGGCATGCAGGAAGAAATCGGGAACTAGAGATGTGTCGAATTGAATTTATCTAGTGGCATGCAGGAAGAAAGCGGGAACTAGAGATGTGTCAAATTGAATCTATGTAGTGGCATGCAGGAAGAAAGCGGAAACTAGAGGTGTGTCGAATTGAGAATCTAGTGGCAAGCAGGAAGAAAGCGGGAACTAGAGATGTGTCGAATTGAATTTATCTAGTGGCATGCAGGAAGAAAGCGGGAACTAGAGATGTGTCGAATTGAATCTATGTAGTGGCATGCAGGAAGAAAGCGGAAACTAGAGGTGTGTCGAATTGAGTATATCTAGTGGCAAGCAGGAAGAAAGCGGGAACTAGAGATGTGTCGAATTGAATCTATCTAGTGGCATGCAGGAAGAAAGCGGGAACTAGAGATGTGTCGAATTGAATCTATGTAGTGGCATGCAGGAAGAAAGTGGAAACTAGAGGTGTCGAATTGAGTCTATCTAGTGGCAAGCAGGAAGAAAGCGGAAACTAGAGATGTGTCGAATTGAGTCTATGTAGTGGCATGCAGGAAGAATTTGTTGTTCACCCATAAACGCATACTGAATATTTCTTTAAAACATTAATATTTCAATAAATACGACATGGTTACTACGTAATTTATTTTAAGAAAGAAGAAAAATCTAAGACAATGGATCATGTTTTGCTATATAATGCTCATGTTGTTCGACGTGCACACGAGAATTGCTTATGATTGTCAATAATAACAATAATGCCCACGTTAATTTAGATATGATGAACAATCGATTTCCGGTAGTTAAAAACTAATGAAAATGGTATGAAAGTAAAAGTGATGGCACGTTATACTACGTATAATAGTATCGGTGCCATGGAAGTTGTGGGGGTTAGATGTAATGGTAGTGATGATAGTTGTGATGGTGATACAAACGGTGGTAGGAGATTTTGTGGCAGAGGTGATGAGGTGGGAAACGAAAATGGAAGAAGCGATGGTAGGTATTGCGGAGAATACAATATCGTGATAACTGAAACATAGGCAATGGGATTAGTAGTGATATGGGTTGAGAGCGAGAGCAGAGAATAGTGGTGAAGGACATCCCCAGCACATGCGGATAAACGAGTTTTATTTTAATGGTTACGTTGGAAGGTATTAGATACGGGTGGAAGATTTATTTGTGGAAAATTTATTCGAAGATCGATTTTTCGTGAAAAATAGTAATATATATCATTCATGAAAAAAAAAAGCTACATATGTCAGCTTAAACATTGTCACGAATCAAAAGATGAAGGGAAGCCGACACGAGAGTGGCAGATTTTCGTCGTTGGAAATGGCTCGGCCCTTATGGCAGACGCGACGGGGAAGAGAAGATGGAGTTAGGTGGCAAGGAAGATAAATGTTGCATCAAGGTAAAGAACGATGAACAAAATATGGAGTAATCAAATATCTGTGTACTAGATGCCACTGAAGGAAAGCAGGATTTTGCGTAGAGAGCATTTGAGGTACACCATGCTATTGTAGAGGCGTTTCCATTTTATTTCAGAAGGCAACTATGAAACGTGCCAATTGACAAAACTAATTCACTCAGACTTCTACGTTAGTTGTAGTAGTTGATCGTCCACTTTAGTTAATTGATGAAAAAAGCCTCAGTGTAACAAAGTGTGTCTTCAAACGCATCTTGGAATGAGTCTTTCTAGAAATAAAAATATCGCAACAAAAATTGCTTTCTAACGGGAAATATTTCACGTACAGTGAGAGCGATTATGGTGATGAAAGTATTAAGACCGTTAGGGTTTTTTGGGAGGTACAGGCGATGAAGATGAGCGCTGTAGAGAGGGAGGAATCATGAGGGAAGGCGAGGGTGGGCTCGGAAGAGAGAGAACGATAGGCAGCGGGCTTTGAAACTTAGAGTGGGAGGTTATTGTTGTGGATGATTATCCCTATATCTGTAATGGATTGGCCCAAGATCTCAGCTACCACCACGGAATTTAGAGTGGGGATGTTTGTGGCGAATGTAATTTAGCAAGTAAACAAGGTTGCAAATCGGAAAGGAGGGAGCAGTGGGGAACTTATAGTGAATGCTGTTACTAGAATGACGAGAGAGTATGTCGACATGTTTCAGTGGAGACGTTGGCAACATTGCCGACATTCGAGTTGGTTGTTCGAGAAAGGAGAGTGGTAAGGATCGTCGGCTGCGAACTCATCGTCGTGGACCAGGCTTCTGAGGAAGCACCTTCGGATCATGGTAGCTTGTCTCCTGTACGGCGTAGGGCGTCAAAGGGCAGATGATTCTTGGGTTGGGTAGAAGGGGAAATGTTGTTTGCTCACGCCTTTCTAGATTTGATGAGCTTTTAAACGGTCACCGTCTGAACTCTAACCCTAGAGCTCAATAATCAATAATAAATAATAATAATAATAATAATAATAATAATAATAATAATAATAATAATAATAATAATAATAATAATAATAATAGTAATAATTCTCTTGAATAGAGCAAATGCAGAAAGCAGGAATACTGAACAGCTGCAGAATAGTAAGAGAATTCCTGGGATTGGGAAACAATTGACTGAAATGTCTACAGAAATAACATTCGTTCGTGTCTTGTCTCTGCGAGATCGACCGAGCCTAGACCAGCAATGGTCAGGTGAATGTTCCTGTTCAAAGGTGTTATCGCCGAAGGGTGCGGTATTGGATGTAACGGTGACGGTGAGAGTGACAGTGAAAGAGGAGAAGGCGGTGAAGGACGCAGGCGCTGGCTGAGGAGGTGGCTCCCCCAGTGCGTCAAAGGCCTCCGCTGCGCAGGATTTGCTGCCAGCAGCCACGGACGAGAGCTTCTTTTGAATCCGCATCGAAAAATGAATTTTGTTGCCTTTGAAGAGGGAAACGCCCCTGCAAAGGAATTTTGAGCTTTTGCCAGGAAATTTTCCGCCTTTGGGGAAGAAAATGTAACGTTGTGATTATGTTAGGGGGCTTTAGTTTTCAAAGGAAATGATCTAATGATCTTGTTATTATCCCATTATACTAATACTCACATTATAAAAACCTAGCAGTTTTTACAACAGTTGTGCTACTTCATTGAGGAGGTGAGAGAATTTTTACTCTTAATAAAAGGGGAGTGGTACTTTCTCTTTATATAGCTCGTGAAGGGTAACAGCTTTTTAACACTGTGTTCTATCGATATTACGGTAGGTACAGAGTCTGAGTATACCGGAAATAGAATGCATGTAAGAACTCATGAATAGGTTTTATAAGAAAATTTACGGAACCGAAAAACATCATAATCAAATTGCAAAGTTTTATTCCAAAACATTCAATGAATTGCAATAATGTCTCTAATATGTAAAAGTAAAATGAAGCTCATACGCACTTACGATCTAGAATACAAAATATCGTATTAATATTCTTTATTGACAATTTTTAATATTGGTTCGTTATTTCATTTTATAAATCCTCTAAGACAATTTCTCAAGACTCTCAACACCTTTTATCAAGCCTCAAAGGAACATCTCCCATAATGAAACTCAATGGCCATATGGCCGTTGTGATATCCATCTTCAAAGATTACGATTAGGATTACATTCCTTTCCACGAATGACAAGACAGATATTTGCGGGCCTTTAAGAATCGGAACAAAACAGTAAACATACTTTCGTATCTATTCCCTTGCTCCCATGGTTAGGAACAACCAACATTTACTCTATTTAGAGTTTTCATTTCAAACGACGCATCTTTTAAGAGTCGTTCTGTGACGTTGCAATAGTAAGAATTTGCAGATTTTACTACCCACTTTGAGCACAAACTGCCATTGAAAGTAATTCATACATTCTATTAATGAATTATTAATGAATTCGTTTACTACTGTTACCTATTCCATCCGTTTTTAGATATGTGTAATCCAAAATATTGCTGTAGCGCCAATGCTCTAAAAATGTTTTCATAAACTTATCTTGCGAAAAGTGCCCAATCGATAATTTTCTGTGTTTTTGAAAACACCTTGCGTTTCCCTTCTTTACCCTGCGTTCTTGTAAACACACTGCGGAATAATGTTTGAAGCACCCACCAAGACTAAAAGTTAAAACAATGATATCACTCCATACATCTTCTATTCTTGTGAGCCGTGATCACCCCATTGTTTTTGATTTATTGATTGATTTCGGGGCATGTCAATTGCTATGGTCATTCATTATTTAGTGTGATTTGTTTAACCCTGGAGATGACGGTTATTGCTTCCCCACTCGATTATGAGATCCAGTACACACTTACACGTCGGCTTGAAGGGGATTTACCCTTTCCTGGTATCTCCCCCAGCGGGGGCTCGCTCCAGCTGTAACTAGCTCTAAGCTCCAAACTTGTCTCCCGGCATGTGTGGTAGTGTCGGTGTGTAAGGGGACACGATAGGTCAAGGGACATGGAAAGTTCGCACGCGGTCAATGGTCCGTTTATTAGGGTGCACCACCCGCATTCATCTGACATTAATCAGAGAAATCATGGCAAAGTACTGATCAAAGCAGCCGGCCGGTAGAATTTTCCTTCAGACAGCGGTTAAATTCGATCCCACTGCAGAGTTAGTGTCGAAAATTAGTCACCGTCGGGATTAGAACCCTAGGACACTGGGTCAGAGACTGAGTGGTTCATCTGTCTCTGAGCTAAACTCAGCTGGTCCATGGTTTTTAATGTTGCAGGTACACTACATTTACTTCTGTTAACTATTTAAGTCGAGAAATCTCTGTGTCAATCATTTGAAAAAGTATCCGGCAAGAACAAAATACATCCAAACATATAAACGTGTTTAACCTAGGAGATTAGTAAGGATGAAGATCAGACGTACCGAACAAATTCTCAACAATGATTACGAGAGGGAGTCCGTCAAACACAGGATCCAAGGGATAAAGAAAAAAATGAAAGAGATAAAGTACAAGGAAAGAAATAAAAAAAACGCAGTAAAACGAATTTCTGAACATTGGTTAACAGATTTCAATGTTTTGAGGAGAGAAGAAAAGAGTCACTCAAAAAATAAAATATGAAAACGTATTGAAAAGGCAAAAAGAAGTTTTCTACTTCTTATACTTTGTGCGCGGAATTTACACTTCATGAAGTAATCAAAACGTACGTTGACAGAGAAAATTCACATTCAATTCGCGAACGTGCGAGTTCACTGTGGAGTCGCTTAGTAAATCACAACTAAGTCCTCCGCGGAGTTGTTAAGTATATCCACACATGTTAATTGTAAAACGGCAAAGAAACTCTTCTTCAGTGTTAACATTCCTTTCGATCACCCAACACACAATTAATTTAAGACGGCAGAGATTTCGAGCTAAACAAAACGTCCACAGATTGAATTTCTCCCCAATAGTTTGCAGATGTTTACTTACTGTTTCTTTACTAAAAATAGATTGCTTGAACAATGGCACTTTACCAGGGGACGATTGACTAGTCGAATAGGCAAAACGGGAAATCAAGTTCCTTTTCTTCCGGAGTAAAAAAAAAGTGTATTAACATGAATCGATTCCAAACAGCTAAAGATGTTCAAATCACCATTCACCTTGTATTTGGAGGAATACAAAGTCACCAATCAATAACATACAGCCGGGGACTCAAAAAAATTGATTATTATATAAGAAGAAGACGATTTTAAAGAAATCAGAAATAATATTCGTTTCAGTGCGTGAAAGAAATCAGATTAGAAATTTTTTTTTTTTATATTTATTTCCACCTGTTCGGCATTTCTGCCTTTCAGGGATGTTAACTTTTACAATATAATGATTTGTCATTCCTTCTCACGCTACTTGTCCTGATTGTTACAGGCTGTTTTTCAGTGTATAATTTTGAAAATAGAGTATACTGATAGGGAATTTATACTGGTAATCGTCTTTAAATAAAATATTTGTGATTTAATATGTAAAATTAATAGATGTTGGGAACTAATGCCGCTGAGTATTTACGGAGGTCTGAATTTATCCTTGGGAAATCGTGAGCATATTCTGTTTGGTTTTGGGTAGTTTTTGCCAAGTTTGAAAATGGGCGTGGCTGGAGATCCTGAAAGAATATCGAAAAACTTTTGAGAGGATTTTAGTATGTATTCTTGTATTGACTCTATTCGTAATTCTCTGTGAAGTTGCTTGTTACTAATAAACCAGGGAGCCTTAGTTATTTTTCTTAAGCATTTATTTTGGATGATTTGCAGTTTTTCAATATGTGTTTTAGCTGCGTTACACCAAATTGGGCAAGCATACGTGATTGTTGGTCGTAATATCGATTTATAAATTGAAGTTCCACATTCAATACTTAGAGCTGATTTAGAGTTTAGTAGAGGATACAGTTTAGCAATTTTTACGTAAGTTTTATTTGTAATTGTTTTGATGTGATCTTTCCAGGTTAATTTCGAATCGAGCGTTAGTCCTAAATATTTAACTGGAGTTTGTTTGGGGAGCCATTTTATTATTGAATTTTGAATTTTAAGGGGGGGCGGAGTCGGTGGTCTTCGAAGTGTGAAGACTTTTGCTTGGGATTTATGCGAGTTTATTTTGATTCTCCACTGTTCAGACCAGGTGATGTAAGTTGTTAAGTCATTCTGAAGGTTGTCGTAACCGCAAAGTATATCCTCGTGGGCTGTAAATAAAGCGGTATCGTCTGCGAATAGAGCGATTTCTGAATCAGCTGGCTTTGGGATATCCGATAAGAATATGCTGAAAAGTAAAGGTGATAAGCATGATCCTTGAGGGACACCGGCACTAGTTTGACATTGACAAGAATACGTAGAATTTATTCTTACGAGGAAATGGCGATCTACTAGAAAGCTGTCAATAATTTTATAGAGGTAGTTTGGTGTACCTAGGCGTTGAAGTTTAAATAGTAGTCCGGGGTGCCACATTTTGTCAAATGCCTTTTCGATGTCTAGAAATATTGCTAATGTGTGTTTGTGTTGATGAAATGCATTGGCTATGTATTCTGAAAGTCTCAGGAGTTGGTGCGTTGTCGAGTGTCTGTTTCTAAAACCGAATTGAGTATTAGGTATAGCCTTTATTTCTGATACATATTTGTTTAAACGCGTATATATAAGTTTCTCGAATAATTTGCCAAGAGTTGGAAGTAAACTTATCGGTCTATAATTGGATGGATTTTGTGGGTCTTTTCCTGGTTTATTGAACGGGAGGATAATAGCAGTTTTCCAATTTTTAGGAAAATGGCCTAGTCTAAATGCCGAATTGAAAATGGCAGTTAGAGCCGCGAGAGCCTTCTTGGTTAGTGCTTTGAGGGCTTTATTACTAATGTTATCATATCCTGTTGACTTTCTAGATTTTAATTGATTGATTGTTTTTCTGACTTCGGAAGGTGAAATAAACTTGATTTTTTCTGGAACAGTTGCAACTTGTTTCGCTGATTCGGATAGAATGTAATTGTTGTACTGGTTGTTGTAAATTGGATTTGGAGTGAAAGTTTTCTGAAAGTGTTTGGCTAATAAATTGGCTTTGTCTTTATCTGAATATGCGATTTCTGAATCGCTTTTTAGAATTGAGATTTCTACTTTCTCTTTGGTGATTCGTTTGATTGTAGACCACATTGGTCTGCTGTTAGGATGAATTTGTTTTATTATGTTCTGGTATTCGGAATAACGAAATTGTTCTAGTCTGCATTTTATTATTCTGGAAATTTTATTTAATTTTACCTTCAGGTCTGGTCTCCTGGTTGTTTGCCAATATCGCCTAAGGTTATGTTTAGTTTTGATTAGATTTACTATTTTCAATGGTATTGGTTTTCGTGTTTTAACATTTGCGGGACATTTTGTTGTTGATTGTTCAATAGTTTTCTGTATCGATTGAGTTATATCCAGTACTTGCTTATCTAATTCATCATTAGTTTGGATGTGGCTACGGTATATTATATTGGTGTCAATTAGCTCCTTAAATTTATTCCAATTAATTCGTCCCAAGCTTTCATTACATTGTATTAATTGAGCCAGCGGCGAATTGGAGCAGTTTATTTTGATAATTACTGGGGAGTGATCCGAGTCTAGTTCGGGCAACACTGTTTGAGTTAAGGGCAAATTGAGATTTTTTGTCAATACTATATCTAGTATATCCGGAATAACATTGCTGTTATAAGAATAGTGTGTTGGATATTGGGGGGCCAAAATATGAATATCCTTGGATACTGCGTAGGTAAATAATTTTGTACCGTGGCTGGAAGTGGTATTGCATCCCCATATTTGATTTTTACTGTTTAAATCGCCAGCTAATAATATACTATTGGTATTGTTTTTAAAGATTTCATTATAAGCTTTTAATGGGAATTTTTTATTTGGTGGTTTATATGCTGCAATTATTTCGCAATTATTGTTACCTATATTTATTGTTACGGCTGTTGTTTCGAGTTCTGGGGAATTTGGGCTATGAATCGCTTGATGCTTTAATTTGTTCGAAACTAGTATGGCTACACCTCCTGAAGCCACTTCTGAGGTTCTATCGTTTCTGTATATTTTGTATCCTGGTATTTTAAATTTTTCATTTAGCACTAAATGTGTTTCTGTAACACACGCGATATGAATTTTATAGTGATGCATGAATTGTTCAAATATTATCTGCTGCCTTTTGATACCGTTGGCGTTCCAGTTTAATATTTTTAGTTCTTGGATTTTATTTGCCATTTTGAAGGATTGGCATTAACGACTGCACTAAGTTTTGAATTTGGGGTATTATAGCTGAAATTACTTGGTTTACTATTGTATTAACAAGTTGAATTACGTCAATTTGAGGTTGTGGGCTTGTAGGTGGCCGTGCTGTTTGCCAAGCTGTTAGTTTGCGTTGGGGGAGACCGGGAAAGTTTTCGTTATTTAAAAGAATAGGAGGTTGCTCACGTGTTTCAGTTGCTTGGTGCGATTTACCGAGATTTTTCTCTGAAAGGAATGCTGCCCGTGACCTACGAACTTCTTGGTACACACGGCAGCCACGATAATTTGCTGTGTGCCCCTCGCCACAGTTAGCACAAATCGGTTTGGAATTTTTGGGAACGGTACATTTAGAATAGTGATGCTCTCCATCACAACGAACACACCTGGAAGTTACGTGACAGTTAGCTTGAGAATGTCCGAATGACTGACAATTTTTACATTGTACAGGTGAATTACGTTTGATCCTAGGTTGAATTTGAATGATACAATTCATGAATTTGTTTACATTGTAGATAGATTTTGCTTCTTCAGTCTCTGATAAGTCCATAGCACAAGTTTGTAGTGGTTGTCTTTGTTTATTATATAACCTACATACTTTAATTACTGGGTAATTGAGCCTTTTGAATTCTTCATATATTTCACTTTCTTTAAGAGATTCTGGTACTCCCTTAAGTATAACTGTAAAGATTTTCGTCGAAGGGTCCCTGTATGTATAAAATGACACTGATTTATCTTCACAAAATTTCTTATAGTTTCTAAAGTCATCTATATCGGTGAAGAAAACCTTGATTCCATTCTGGTGTGTTCTAGTAGAAAAGTCGTTTTTTGCTATTGCCTTGATATCATCTAATATTATTTTATAGTTTTTACCTAACACATGTATGGGAGGGATTTTCACTACTGGGGTAACATTAACTGGTTCATTTGGAGTTTCATCTTCCGTTAATATTTCATATCTGTTAGCAACTGGCACGCCATACATATCACGAGAATCGTAAGTTCTTGGTCTTTTAGCAGGGTTCTTTTCCATAATATTTGATTCACTACTTACATTTTGTTGAGGGGGTTGGCTACTTAGCTGCAATAGTGAAGAATGCTGGATCTGCGGAACATGTTGAAAATTTTGATATTGTTGCAACTGCGGAATAATTATGCGTTGCTCATGAATGTATTGTAGAAACTGCTTTTGTTGGTCTTGCATCATTTTCCATTGTTGCTCTGCCTGAAGTTGGCGGTTTTGTTGCGTTTGAAGATCACATCGCGCTCCGCAGCTCAAGTTCACATCGCAGTGGTCACTTTGCTAGTGCTAAGAGAGGCGAGTGCAGTGAAACGACTAACGAATAGTCACTTAGTTTCTTACAAAGTGCTAAACACAAAATTTAATCAGTGCGACCAGTACGCGTTCAAAAGTATATGCTCTGGTCTCGGCCAGAGCATTTCCCAGTGGACTACCAAGTGATTAACGCGCATAGGCTAGTGTCCTCCACGTTATCACAGTGTACATGGATCCAAGTTCTACAGCGGAAGCAATTAAAAATGCTCTAGACGCGTTAAACAATCCAAACGGTGATGTAAACTCAAATATGGAAATGACCGAGGGCACTCCATCCGCTCAGCAACAATCAGATTAGAAATAATGTTCGTTTTAGTGTGTCACTGCTCTCTTTGTGTTGATAAGAGAACTACGCTACTTGTTACCGCTCTCCGAAAAATAACATAGCACATAACAGTGCAATATTAAAAATAAGAAAAAAGAGAAAGGGACGAGAAGTGAAGGGAAAGGATGGGAAGAAGTAGGAGGTGGTGAGAGTAAGAAGATAGAAAAATGAAGAAGAGAAAAATGAAAGCAAGGATGGAAAGATGGCAAGGATGGGAAGAGAGCAAGGATGGGAAGAGAGCAAGGATGGGAAGAGAGCAAGGATGGGAAGAGAGCAAGGATGAGAAGAGAGCAAGGATGGGAAGAGAGCAAGGATGGGAAGAGAGCGAGGATGGGAAGAGAGCGAGGATGGGAAGAAAGCTAGGAAGGGAAGATGGCAGATGGAGAACAAACAAGGAGGGAAAAAGAGCAAGGAGATGGAAACGGCAAAGAGGAGAAGAGAGGACGGAAGTAAAAAGAGCAAGGTGAAAATAGCAACTCGAAGAGATAAAAGAGAAGAGAGGAAGAAGGCAAATAGAGCAATGAGATGAAGAAACCAAGGACGAAGAGAGCAAGGAGAAAGAGAGCAAGCGGGAGAGAGCAAGATGAAAAGAGAGCAAGAAGAAAGATGAAGTTAAAATTTACTGCTAGATCGAAGTGTTCGAAGCCACACGCGCAGTTCGCACCCGGCACTCTTTCTGGCTGGGAGTGGAATTAATGAAGGCGATTTATTGCTCGGCGTTGACCGGCGCCGCGCTGCGTAGCACGGCGTGGCGCAGCTCACCAGCGAGCAGCCTTGCTCTTTAATATTCGACGCCGAGCGACGGGCAGCAGCCGGCTACGAACAAGGAGCAGCGACGGAGTAACTTAATACGTTAGATCCTTGTTCCAGGAAAATTAATAAAGGCGTGCGGCAATAAAGTCATGTAGCAATTAGGCGGTCGTTTCATTTAAAATTCTGCATCGCCAACCCGCCCGCGTGCGCTGCATTAAAATCGGAGGGACTGTCTCGGGGTGGGGGGTGGGGGAGTATTTGCATAAAATACTTCTCGAACGGTTTTCGACTCGTGAAGTTTGAAGGAGATTAAAGTTTCGACAGTTCTCGCTCGAAGGGCACCGACGGGCGAGAGCTCAGTATGAGATTGGTTGTGTATTTGCTGTTAGCTTAGGTGCATGTAGTTTCTGGGTATCATTGCCAACATATTCTCTTATTTTCTACGTCCACATTCACAACGTAACAATCTCTAGTTAAGTATATTTAAATATGCCATACTTTGCTCAAAGAATCTGCATAATATGGTGGTCGAAAATTTAATACACTGAGTAAAGTGTTGCGTAGCAAAATACAAAACGTCCTTAAAGGGCCAGTTTTCAAGTGAAATATGAAAGAAAATACCTGCATGTTCAATATAAGTATTTTGGAAATGCTTTGAGAATTCTTAAAATAGTCTTCTCTTCATTTCTGCCACCATTTTTAGTTATGTAAGGATATAAGATACAGAACACGGATATTAAAAAATAGCCTGTACTTAAACATACGTTCCCCAACAATATTGACATAAGATTCAATGTTTCAAATAAGTAACAGTGTTTCAAATGAGTTTATTTTAAAGTTCCCTACATGTGATAAAACTCTTTGGAAATTGGACATTGAAGTTACAAAATAAAATTATCCAAAATATCCATATGATGAAATAATTCTGAAAGCGAAATATACATTTATTTCTAGCGCGAAAATGCTGGAATTTATTTGAATTACCAATCTTCCGTAGCGTGCCAGCAATTGCAGAGTGATCGTGGAGAGCCTTGACAAAATCAGTACCATCATCTGTGTCAAAATACCTTAAAGGATTGGTACCGGAGGTCAATTTTAATATGTTGATGTTTAATGATTGCACGGAATGTGCGATGCCGTTTTTTGTATTCATGTATGAGAATCTTGGCTCTTAGCAATTTGGTTCCAGACGGTTCCAGGTGTTTCGCCAATCGGTGTTGATCAATTTATTTGCAATAATAATTCACTTAGATGATCGCTGTCAAACAAGTGATAGAATAAGAAATCTTAATTTATCACATATTTATAATATTTTTGCACAAAACCTTTTTAAATTCAAAATAATTATCACTTACTTCGAATTTTGTGTAGTTAATAATGTATACTCTTCCATTAATATTTATTTTAAAATTAGCTATTTTTTAGTTACGATATGGATATGAGCTTGGCCAAGATATTTCAATAAATAATAATTAATAATTACAATAAAATTAATTACATTAAAATAATAAATAATATCTAGGCTGTTGTCTACCTAATCAGACAATGCTTGCCTTGAAAGATATAGCTTGATGTTACTTAAAGATCATATAAAGTAAAATAATTAAGTTTTTTACATAAAACCTTTTATATGAATATCCTTCTGGTCTTGTATTAAATTTTTATTTTAGTTTCAAAGTTATTTCCTCACTAAATTTTCGACACACGCACCATTCCCGTTCGAAAATTTTCGGAACACGTGCAACTCGGAAGAGTGAAAATGCAGGATTGAGAGGTACACCAGTTTAGCATATTTTCTCAAAAAGCGTAACTTTATGACGTTGATGAAATGTTTACATAACTAAACAGTCAAGTGCATCAGTTTATTAATTTATTTCTTAAACAAAACATTCCCGAAAATTGCTTTAAAGGAATTGGTCTACAATGGAAAAATGTTTATGCATAAATTGTGTGTTTATGCTAGCATCTACTTTCAATCTGGAAAAGTTATTTCTAGAACTGGTAGCTTACGCGCGTTCTTGTCGAATTAACATCCTTCTGAGAGGTTTCATTAAAAAAGAGAAGTCGGGAAGGATGAAAGATCGTCCAAGAAGACCTGAGGGGAAAGGCTGAGATTAAATACCGAATGAAGCGATGGGATGCGAATTTTCTCGCTCCATTCCAGCATGAAACGACAACTCAGAAAATATTGCTTTCCCAGATTCCCATTCTCAAATTATGGCCATGTTCCGAAATGAACCATGGAAATGAGCTGCAATTGAGAATCCAGTGAGCCCATTTTAGCAATGGCTTTATGACTTTCAAATAATATTAAGATTTGAAAGTTACAGATAGCTTCTAACTCGGAATATTCACAGGAAATCCAAATAAGATTTTCTCAAGTATAGCAATGAATTATCATGGTGGATATGATTATTATTAATGAAATGGTGAATAGATAAAAATAGATAAAATTTACATACATACATGATGTTAAAAATTCTCTCACTGCAGCCTTTCCCCGTAGATGCGTGAAGAATTATTATTTTAACAGGAATTATATCTCTACATAGAACTGCTTTTTCGTATGGTAAGATGTGGCATAGTGCTATTTACAGTGCCCCACAAAACGAGTTTTTTGTTGTTTTTTTGATAAAAAATCGTAACTTTCAGTATTACAATACTTTCTCTTACGACGTAAGTATTTAGTAAGCGGGAAAGTGAAACGAAATAGAGTTTCGCATCTTCAATATTTGAAAATCTGGTATAAATCTTTTTTGGTATCAATTTCTTTATTTAAACTTTTTGGCTTTGGCAAACCGACGTCTACAATAATACTGTGTATACAAATACTTCGTGTATGACGATTCGCATGTCACCAAATATAAATTATTATTAAACACATTTACAAAGATACAAACTTTACATATTTCTCATGATACATTTCTCATTTTTCATAAAACGAAAACTCGGAAGAAACTATCTCTGGTCCGACAGCTATATTCGTGGGTTTGCTTTTGTTTAACCAGTATTATTAGGCCGGTATCATTTTGTAATGAACCATTTACTCTCTGTAACATGAAATATTTTAGTGTATTAATGATCAAATTGAGCCATTTTACGTCCGTTTTTGAATGAAGACTTACTCTTTATTGCATTGTATACGCAATGCAACAAAGTTTGTGCGGTTTTTACATTACAGTGGTTTTTACATTAAAATTTTAAAGATATTACGTATTATAAAGATATTTTTATCTGGCGATGATCTTACCCCGCAGAAGGGTGAGATCCGGCGTCAACCTTCGTGTCGTCTAGCGGGGATTTCCTCTACCAAGTATCTCCCACCAGTGCGGCACCACCTCAGCTTGGGCAAGTTCTAAGCTCCCGACCAGTCTCCCGACAGTTAGGGGTGAAGATAGGACAAGTAAGGAGAAGGAAAGATCGCGCTCGGTCCATGGCCCGTTTCGGGCACTACTTCGGCATTTGCCTGGTATCGATCGGAGAACCACGGAAAACTACCGATCAAAGTAGCCGGCCGCTAAAATTCTCCTCCACACAGCGGCTGAACTCGATCTAGCTGAAAAGCTAGCAAGGAAAATCCAGCCACAACGGTGCATCGTCGGGACTCGAACTTAAAACGTCCTGGTCAGAGGGACTGCAGGTACAGTTGATTCTATGGACGCTTTACCTTATTTTCAGATTGAACCTAAATAAGTTTCTATAGTAGAATTGTAAATCAGGTCTGCCCAACTGGCACTAGTCACGGCCGACTTTACAAGAGACCGGAAATATGCCCAAATGTCAAAGTAGCGCCGCTCCGGGAAGAGGTATCTGCGAATTGGGCTCATCAAACGCGTTGGTATTTCATAGTACGAGCTATTATATTATAAATTTTTTAAAATATAAATTTTCAAATAGTATTCACGTGTTAAGAAAGAACATACAGATTTGATATTGCAATAGATGTTCGCTATAATTTTTTGTAATTGTTGTGTTAGTATAGAGATTGTATTGTACTGTATGTGTGTATAGAAACCCATGTTTATGACGTAAATCGAGGTGGAGCTTTTCAATTTTGAGGTTAGGCTAAGTGCGATTAGCGAGATTTTGTGTATTGGCGTGGCGGATTCGAGTTATCGGCTTTTCTGGTGTTTATTTTGCTACCGCGAGATAAATAAGGTTACTGAATCGTAATTCTGCAGCGAAGACTGCTTCCATTCGAAGCGTATTTTTTGCGCTTCCACTAAAGACTTCGCAGCCGCAACCATGCTCTTGACGACAATGACGATATTTTTATTTTCCCCCATGTTTCATTAATAGTTTGAAAAAAGTATTATTTAAGTACCCCCCTCCGCCGTACGTACACAAATACCGCGAATGAATGAACTCGTACAGCGTAATTAATTTGTATGCCGAGAAAGCCCCCTGGTGGTGTGTTGCTGCAACTCCTATAAAAATCGTGCAGATCGTAAAACACGACTTTTGGCTTCATATACAATTTGGAATCTTGAAGTTTCTGTACAGCTTTTGTATGAGTATATGAACCAAAACTGTAAAAAAGTCCCTTAGAAACGTATAGGGCCATGAAATGTACATGTAGAGAGAGAAGAGCATTGTAATGTAGTGATAGCAGATATAGTTTCATTTAATAATCCATCATTAAAGTTCTCCGGATTTTACTTCCTAGACAAACAACATACTTACGTAGGAAAGATAAAGTATTTAATTTTGTGATATAAATTGGCGATTTTTTAAGAGAAAAAATCGTAATGTGCAACTCTGATAACGAAACAGAAGACAAAGCGTGTTCCTAAGTGTAGTAAATTACCTCTTCTAACACATTGTGTAGTCAGGATACACGTTTAGTGGTTTCTTGATGACGAAAAATTGGTTGACGGCAAAATGTTTTTCCTTCCATCCGTCCGTGTCTATCCATCTGCGCATTCGTTCGTGTTGCCGGCGGGCCGTCTACGTTTAACACGCCTTAAATAGTTCAGATGATTTTATCCAAAATTTATATTCCTTGATATGGTATGAATGATCTGGCCGAACACGAGCCCCTGCGATTTTAAAAGCGAATATTTTGCTATTGGAGGGAACTTGAGGTAAACCCTCAATATTTTTTAAAGTGTCTCAAAAATGCCTCTACTTTTTAATTAAACTTTTCCCTGAAATAGACCAAATGACGCTTAAAAAATTTAAAACAATTGTACCATTTTAACACTTGTTTAACCAATTAACCACTGTTTAACAATTATTACAAGCATTTAAAACAATTTTCGAACATTGCAAAAAGTTACAAATAATGTGAGAAAGTATGTGGTGGTTTCACACCTTAACTTTAATTTTGAAATTTGATGCACAAACTTACATTCGCGATTATGACATGTGTTCAAACAGGTAGGCTGCAGTCAAAATTGTGATTTTTATGCTTCGGTTTTTATAACATGGTGCGTGAGGGCCTGTCTGTCTTCACGATGGAATATTGCACGGCTTTTTGCGTCTTTCTTGTTCGTGTGTCCAGATGTCGCATCCTATCACAACATATCAAGCAGTGCTACAGTTCAAGCGACATCTAGCAACATGACCGAGAAAAACGTGAAAAGCCGTGCCATATTCCATCGTGAAGACAGGTACGGTACTCATGCGCCATGTCATAAAAAACAAAATATATTATACAAATCTCAATCTATTTAATGAATTTATAGAAATACATACGAAATGTGACATATATACTGAAATACATTTCCAAGAGATTTCACAAAATAATTTTTATATTTATTCTAAAAAAAGGAGTTAAATTTTCTCTATTAACTCACATGAATTTCTTATTATTTTTGTAGACTTTTTCTCATATCATATTACAAAGTATAATATAACTTTGGACGTTATGTGTGTGTGTAGACGTGTAGACTGTTCCATTTTCGTAATGTAGTGCTTCAAAATGTTTAAAAGAGTGGTAAAGTTAATTCGTATTACGGAGTTTTAACTTCAGTCATATTTGTTCGGAATTTTTGCTTTTCAGAATATCGTATTGATACGTGAAGATTTTATGTTAATAAATTATTAACTACTCTGGAGACTTGAAACTGGAGAAGAAAACATTTTTAATTCAAGAATGTAAAAAATAAGTACTATGCACACTTTTTCTTGATACCCGAGCCCCCTAGTCCTCTCTCAGCCCGGCACAGCACGGCCCGGTAGAAAACACCAGCTCCACTCGGAACGTCACGGCTCAGTTTGCAGTGCTGCCTACCTTCTTCGTTACTTGTCATTGCTCTCTAGCCCAAGACACGCTATTACCTCAGTCTAATAATTGTGCTATTACGCTCCGTTTTCCGCCGTTGAAGTTGACAGCACTGCACTGCTGTGACGTAGACAGAAACCTCCTCTCCCCGCACCCCCCGCTGTGGAGTATCAAGAAAAAGTGCGCGACTAGTACTTCTGGATCTTATCCGTTATACGTATACCAGTTCACTAACAGAAAGATTCGGTTCCTTTGTTTATTAGAAATGGCTCTGTTTTTGGTGGAGAAATTGCAACTGTTTACTAGTGAATATCGTCTTTCAATAACAATTTGATTTGTTTATGAAACAATTGAATTGTAATTTCTTATTACGAAGAGCCAAAACGAATTGTTCTAAGACTTTCTGAGAAGTACAAAACGAAAGAAGCAATAGATTTTTTCAAAGAAAATCTATTATTACATAATCGAAGGATATGTGGTCACGATCATAACATGACATTAAATTATAATACATTTAATTGGGTTTGCTCGAAAAGAGAATGTCGTGAATATAAATATATTCCCTATGATAATTTTTTTTACCGATTCTAAATTGCCATTTAGAAAAATATTATTTATGTACTGCTGGTCAAGAAATTTAACGAGTACAATTTTTTCGAAACATGAAATCGAAATTAATCATAACACTACAGTAGACCGGTACAATTATATGCGAGAAGTGTGTGATGAGAAATTAATGAGAAATCCTACCAAAATTGAAGGTCAAAATACGAGTGTTGAAATTGACGAGAGTTTATTTTCAAGGAGAAAAAATAATTTCTTCCACAACAGTGGGTCTCCGGAGGAATGAGTAGGGAATCTTCAGAACGTTTCCTAGTTGCAGTTAAAAAGATTTGCATCTACTTTATTACCAATCATTGAAGTATACATTAGACCTGAAACGACCATCATATCTGATGAATGGAGAGAGTATCGCAAAATATATGAACTTGAATTTCGACTGATGTAGGTGTTAACACACAAAAAATCGAAAGACTTGCAACACACCGAAACAACATTGTGGAACTTATCGAGGAATGATATATTCGTATTTATGTAGCGTAGGAAAAATAAAGAAAACTATTTATTTGATGAAATAGTGAGTGACATACTAGATATTTGGCCTCAAACATCATCTAATCAGTAACAAGATGTTAACTGATATTTTTAATTTAATATTTGTTTTTAAAATTGTTTATTTGGTGGTGTAACGTCTGTTTTACATTGTGTATTATCTAGCTCTGTTATTTTACGAGAAATTGTTCATTCATGAATATATATATATATATATATATATATATATATATATATATATATATATATATATATATATATATAATGTGTGTAATTGAAAACCATCGCCACATTTTTATCAAATAATTAATTTTTATGAACTATTTCTAAGAATAAAAGAAAGGAAATAAAAACGTTCTCCTACCACTCTAGGAGAGGCTGTAAAACGATGAAAAAAATAATTAAAGTATTTATGACTGATATATTTACGTCATTTTTTTCTGCTTGCATGGTATTTTTTTTACATGAAGTTCTAATGTTGTTTGCTGAAGTTGGTGTATTATCAAATGTTAAGTGAACGTAGAATTGCATTTTTTCTGTACTGTAAGTATTTTAAATTGGTGTGTGTTGTCAACCGAGATGAACAATTTCTACAACACATTGCAAAAATATATAATGCAAATCAATAGGTGAGTTCCTTTTTTAAATGTCTATTTATTTAATATTAAGAAATTCTGTTAAAATTGAGTGTTTCCTTCAAAATAAATTATCTTCAAGTGAAGTGTTATGTAAAACTAACGTGTAAATGTACCGTGTAAATGTTGACATGAACCACAACGTTCATCTGTTCACATTGTAAGGAGCAGATTCCTTTGAAGTGAACGAAATTTTTCGTGTCAAAGGAACTGAATCCGGGTAGTGAACTGGTATACGTATAACAGAAAAGATCCATAATTCCTTTAAAGGAAGATGATTTGGACTAGGCTTACTCATTCAACAGCGAAAACTGTTGTTAGTGACTTTATGTATTTCAGTAAGTAGTAGAAAGTTTTGTAATCTAATTTTACATCGGGAGAATATGGTAACAGAGTTCTTGATAACCGATCTCGATAGTAAGTCCATAAGCCCCGAAGCATGGTGCATATAAGCATCGATGTAGAATAATTATCATACGAACCACAGCCACCTTTATTAGGTGGTGGTGTACGAACGTGTATGAACCCAATGATAAATGAATTAATTTATGCATAGGGTTACCTACCACTCGTCCTCTTTTATCACATGTCCTGAATTTTTGGACTCGGTCCGGACCAGAGAGTCCGGACTTGTTTTCGAGAGTCTTGATTTTTAATATGTATTACCAACTTACTGTTTAATTTAATTTGAATGTTTTTTTAAATATACAAAAAATAAAATTGCATCAGAGAAGAAAATGACATAGGAGTAAAACTGTGTTTATAACTAAGGATATGTATGTCTTATTCTTGTAGTTGTACGGGAATATTGAAAGAAGATAGCCAAAATCCTGAATAATAAAGCTGCCATAATATATTTTATTGTAAAGTGCATTAATAAGATATGTTATCTCTTAATATAAACATATAACAAAAATATATTCTGAAATAGTATAAAACTTTGTACCTGTGTGTCATTATAAAACAGTTCTGATTTTTTTAACTTGGTTTCTGGGTAACTCTATTTATGAAAGTTTTAGAAATATACAAAAAAAAGCTGTAGTCCCAGATTCCATTGTACAATTGTTTTATTATTTATTATTATACTTACAATAATGAACATTAAATTAATTCCCAGATCTTCAGAGCAAAACGTGCCTTCAGGATGTTGGATGATCATTCGAGCCAGAGATTCTTTATGCGGTGAATTAAAAATTGCGTTTCTTTTATCTTTTTATCAAAACTTCCAACATAAGAATGATTGAAACAGTAGTACAGTTTAGACTTCTGTTTAATCAGTTACACACGTTCTTAATTACATACTATTAACTACATTAACGTTAAATAAATAAATGTAACAAAATCTAATGGCTTGAAAGAAAATGTATTTCAAATACCAATTTTTTGTTTAAAATATTATCTTCTTGCTAGAAATATCTGCCAACTAGATTCAGTTAACGCCAGGATATTCACTGATTTGCTCCGTAGAATTGTTTTCTCGCCACAACCGCATGCAAATTTTCTCTTCAATGAGGCGCAGAAAACAAAAATTATGTGTGGCAACACTGGCAACGTTACAGGCCCTCAGCTAGATTGTTACATTAGCAATGATTTTCGAGATAATACATAGATTTTCGTTTGTTCAGAATCTTAGTGTTGTATTCTACTGAAGCGTTTCCAGTTTTAGTACGGCTACAACGATGTGCTCATGTGGGTGTATCTCGAATTTGAGTTTTGAAACCTCCATTTACCTGTGTAGAACCTAACCCGAACGTCAAGTGAGTAGAAACATGGATTCAACAAGAACGCTCGAGAAAGTCTTAAAAAGAATGAGTTATATAAGCCAGTTTTATGCATTTATACTATATTATCGGCTTTACTTCATACTCGAAGTGAGTAAACGGGAAATAAACACGTGGCATAAAACGATTTACCAGTGTTAAGAAAAATAATTTTATAGTTAATAACTCCCAGATTCGACATAAGTGACCCATTCAACGCCATCCCTCAGGATCAACGCGGTCTTCCATCAAGGTACGTTCTGTATTACACCGTAAGTAGACAGTTTTACAAATTAAACAGTAGTTGAGAACGTACATATTTTTCAATAGGATTATTTTCTTTGTAGCTTGCAGATGAAAGAATTGTCAGTTAAAGTAATTAGAACATGATATTCTATTTTTACGTTGTTACATTTATTATTTACATTATTTTTACTTGCATTAAAAATAAGATTTGTCACAAGAATTTATTTCACTGATCAATTCTTGCCTTTTTTTAATTTGCGCCGGTTAATACTTTAAGAAGCTGTTGACGACCTTCCACTTTCCTGTGAAATACTCGATTTTTTACTAGTTCGAAGTCGCCATTTTGAATGATGCAATTGTCAATGATTGTATTCAAACACCATCAAGTCGTTTCAACTTCAGTATTAACAAATAAAATTCGTTGGTAAATATTTAATGCTTTTCTGGAATGCTAATTGCTTTGAGGCAAGGTAAACCTTTCTAGTATCTAATGTAATTAATTCGAAATAAATAACTTTTTGTTTCCATTTATTTCTGCCTGTTCGACAAGGTCTTTCAGGGTTTTTCACATTACAAATTGACATGACTAGATTTTATTTTTAAAATGAAATTACGTAATTTACTAATATACACAATAATTATTTATTATACGAGTGGTAAACGTGACATTTTATTTCGCAAGTAGGAAACGTTGCGATTCAAGGCCGGTACGCCGTGGCGCAATTCAACGAGCAAATCAAAATCACTTGGACCTCGTGTGTCATACATTCTTTTTTAGACAGCTTTAATGACATTCATTTTATTTTAATTCAATTACACAAATCTTGATAAGCTTAATGATACGTTAGGATCGGTAGTAGCAGATGCAGTTACACGAAAGCATTTTGTTTTCTTTGTTGCATTCACAAAATATCTGAACACTTGAGTATCGTCTCACTTTTAGCACTAGTGGTAAAATATTAACTTTAAGCGCGTGATACATGCCTTGAAAGAACCGCTTTTTCCAGTAGCTGTTACATTTCACGGAATAGCAATATTTGGATAACACGTGGTATTAGAACATAATGTAGCACGAAACTAATTCTTTACTAGGCATCATAAGTATCCCATGATTTTCACTTCTTCCAAACAAAAAATTGTAGTTAAGAAAAGTCATAAGACACATTAAAATCTGGAAAAATGATCAGTATATTTTGGGCTCCAATAACAAAACAGCAGTGTGTAAAATAGTAGAAGATACGACCATATCAACTAGAGACCTTGTAGAGAATGTTTTAAAATGATACAGAAGTGAACGGTCCGGCAACAGTGGCTAGTCACTTCTGCTTCTGTTTTGAGAATCGCCACTGATTTTACTAAGGATTTAAGCGACAAAATATGCTCTTAGCAATATCTTTGCTAAATTTGTTTACAATGGTGACTCAATTTTGTTGCGTAATATTTTAACTATAAACCTACATAACAGTCTTCATTGACGTGTATAACAATCAATGTTTTTAAATTTTTGATCACAGAAGTACATTTCATACGAGGCACTCAAAAAGTATATTATTCATTAATATCATTTAAATATAAATAAATCCAACTTATATAAAAATCTTTTATCACATCTTAAGTAACTTGATTAATAAGCAAAATATAAATTTTTTAACAAGCTCTGTTTAATTGTTATCTGTTAGTAATTCGAACATACATTGCATTTTTTTGATATGTATTGTGTCTCTAAGGGTGTATTTCCAAGACGTAGTCTGAGCCGTGGTTTTGAAACTATGGCTTTGAAGCCGTGCGAATCCGATTGATAAAACGATCTTTCAACGCAGTCTGGTGAGATCGCGATCTCAAGCCGCGGCTCTGAAAAATCGGTTTGGCAACACTGCCTTGGCGTGTGAAAACGGTGTTCGTCATGAGTTTGTTTAGTATAAACTGACAACTTCGCAGCAAAGTAGTGGATACATGTTTGATAGCGGAGATACGTTTGATATTTCCATTCTTATTTTGAATGATTATGGAATGAATGACTTAAATTACACTTTTATTTATTTATTTATTTATTTTACGTCAAAAACTTAAAAACTTTTAAACTAATTATAAAGCTATGCCAAATATTCGTTCTGTTCTATTACAAATGGTTCGGTTTCAAAAACAGGAAAGAGGTACTAGGCAGAAATTTGCCAGAAGTACCCAGTTTAGGGGAGAAAGGGTACTATATTCAATTAATTACTTAGAAGAGGCAAGCTTGGGCGAAAGTATGGGAATTCAACTCATCGTGTTCACACTGAGCAAACCTGCGTGATAATTGTGGACAAGATTAGTTTTTGTGGTCAAATAGCATGTTTTGTAGTTGCTCCAGTTTTCATCAAAAAATGTCTACCTACAAATATCAAGACTAGCTAAAAACATGATTCTATGTGTAAACATTTGAAATATTGCGTATTCATTGGTCATCTTTTTTATGTGATTGGTGTGGTGGAATGAGTTTATTCTAAATAAGATTTTAAAACAATATTAAAAGTACAAGAAACTGAATAAGATAAGACTGCAAAATTTGTATATTTGTTGAAATCAGCGCGATTTTTTATTTCTACCTTACTTTATCTATCACAATCGAATTCCTCGTAAGTGAGCTATGACGTTCCCTTCTGAGGTGATACCATTGAAAGTAGTTCATATTGTGAGGGTTAACTTTTTCTGTTAGTGTTGAAAAATCTTAGAGATATTATTGTTTGAAATGGATGGTGGTACAGATTAATGTATACATTTGTTTTTCAAAGAAGTGCAGTAAGAAATTTGCTGACTCAAACATAACAAACTAAACATACGAATGTATGTTAGGTTAATACCTGAAATTTGCATTTGTTTATTGCTAATAAATACTTGCAATTTTACAAATTTTTCTTTTATAACACTGATTTTTGTGTGAATGTTTTTATATAGGTTTCTGGAAGAAATTGAAAAATAGAGCAAAAAGATCACTATATATAAGTAATAATTAAGATTTTATAAGTAATATGAAAGTTTCTACTTTCTGAAGTTTATTTACGTCCAGAGATATTCATTTTACTAATCTTAGAACCCCCAAAAGTCGAATTTTGAAGGGGGGAACCCGAACGTCTTCTGTCTATGTAATTGAGGTTAGGATGCAACATTTCGGACCAATAAATTCGCTTTTCTTTTGAAAAGCAAAATCTCCGAAATTTGTGATTGTTGTTTTCGTCTAAGGGATTGCTCCTGCGATCCCTCTAGACTATTTTATTCATCCACACGTCTAAAGAAGTCCATTTTCTACTATTTGAGTAAATCAGCCACGGCTTCAAACGGCCCTTCGCCGAGGGTTGGAATTTTCAAGCCACAGCTCGAACCGCGGCCTCGAAACTTCGCCAAAGCCGAGAATTATCAAGCGAAACCAGGGTTTCAAGACGCGGTTCAGACCTTGTCTTAGAAATCCACTCGAAGTGATATGTTTTCAGTTTGGATTCATCCTTGATTGGACATATCCTTTAATACTAATAATGAGAGAGAATTTATACTAAGATTTATTTCACGTAAGATGTGACCCAGAGAGCTTGGCAATACCAACCTCCCGTAAACCACCCGCCATACAAACTACATTGACTTAGGGACTTTTGATTACCATTTAGGTTGGAGAAAGTAGGTGCCAACCCCAACGTAAATTCCCCACGTAATGGAAGTATAGCTGCCAGGGACTTTTTTTGGCTGGAGACTGGCATGCATGCGAGCGAAATGAATTTGTGCCAACTTCAACGGTTTCAACCAGCAAAGCGTTGTGTGGAGATTGTGAGCTTATGCGAGTGAGCCGCATGCGTGCGCGAATTGTTTCCTAAGGGAAATCTTATTGTGTGCTGGGCTTGACATTTTTAGAAATGTCAGGTAATTCCAGAAATAACTCTCCAGTGAAGCAGAAGGGGAAGTGGATTTTATCGAGTGGTGAAAGGCAGGTCCTTCTTAATGTTTATAAGTACAAGAGCGAGAAAAATTCTCGTAAAGAAGTGAAACTTCCTGAGAGCAGTGTCATTGCAAAGGTAGCTGTAATTGTGGGGGTAAGCCATCAATGTCATAATAATTATTGACTTTTTATTGCATGCCTCAAGAACGTCTTCACAATGAACATGTGCGTGTGTGAATCATAATTATTTTATTGAAATATATTCATATATTACACGACGGAATAAAAGTGATATTCTTGTAAAATATGTAACTCAATATTTCAGATGTGCCTCAAATTATAAAACTCCTGCCCCCGTAAAGCAACCACCAAGTCAAGATGAAGAACAAATTTGGTTACGCTGTGCCCCAGAAAAGGTATAGCTAGAATATACTCGATTATGGAATTGTGGTTATTGCAAGTTGTTACATTAATATTATTACATTACAGTCAATTGTTCCTGCCAGTGCTTCAGTTGTGTGTTTGGATCGAGTAGGGTTGCAAAAGTGAAAACAGTGAGTCAGAATTAAAGTGTTTGGAACAAAAGTGATATTCTTGTGAAATATGTAACTCAATATGTCGGATGTGCCTCAAATTATAAAACTCCTGCCCCCGTAAAGCAACCACCAAGTCAAGATTAAGAACAAATTTGGTTACACTGTGCCCCAGAAAAGGTATAGCTAGAGTAAACTCGATTATGGAATTGTGGTTATTGCAGTGAGTGTGCATTAATAGTTTTAATGAGTGTGAGATCCTGAGTGAACTCCTGCCTTCTCAATTCAACCGAAGACACTAGTTAAGAGCACCATTTCATTAACATTAATTAACCCCAATGAATTAACAGTTAATCAATTTCCTTTACATTATCCCTGTAATACAATTAATCATTACTGCCAATGCCTCTGAGTTAGTGTTCTGTACGGATGCTAAATGATATAAATGAATACACTTGAAAGATTTAGCATGTGTGTGAAACATACATTACATTAATAAATGTTTCAGATATGCAATAATGGAGTTCAGAACATACATCATTTTATTTAGATGTTTTGTTCAAATGGTAATCAGTTGTTAAGTGAAATTAGTAAGTACTTATTTCATGATATTATTTGGCATGATATAGAGTAAAATTTAATGTTTACTACTGATGTGCTATATTACTTTTTGGTAATTAACATTTCATTTTAAGTTATTTTTCAATGATTTTCTATGTATGTTAGTAAATTGTATTGGTTTTGTAGGTATTTTTTTTTTGGTTACATATTATATTGAATACTGTAATGTGAAGCAAAAATTCTTGGGCCAATTTTTCTTCTGGACAATTTCGTTTTTCATATGTTACTGGAGTTTGAAGTAATATATAAGTTAAGTAGCAATTTTTTTTATTTAAATGTGATAATGTCCTTTTTTAATTTTTTTGTTTTTCATTGCAAGAACATAATTTCCTCGGAATAATTTTTGATCTTATAATAATAATAATAATAATAATAATAATAATAATAATAATAATAATAATAATATTTATTGAGTCACATATACAATTTCAATCGTGTATGACGAGTCAGATATGGCAGAGTGAAGTTACATTTACTGTCCAGAAATCAAAACAAGGGGAACGATCTCAGCATTTGCTCAAAGGATCAAGGGAAACTGGACAAAAAAACCCTGATGAAGTTGGTCATTGATCTTACAATACTCAATAATAATAATAATAATAATAATAATAATAATAATAATAATAATAATAGTAATAATAACAATTTTAATAATAGTAATATCAATTATAATAGTAACAATACTAATAATAAAATACTATTCATTCAGAAATGATTTAAGGATATTAATGATGCCTAGTGCATTTAGCAAATTCAGGATGAAGGAAATAGAATTTTGGTTTGGCATTCTCCTTCTACATCAGTCCAACTGCAATTTAACACAGGCAGGATGGGATATGCCAGTTCTTTTTTCTTTGCTTCAACTTGAACAGTCAACATGAAACAGAGAATCAGTGGGATTAGAATTTTTATTTTTGTTTTTTAAGGGAGGTAGTGGTGTGATTTGTGTATTCCTTCACACTGTAGAATATGTTGTTAAGCAGGAAAGCTTTCAATTTACTTTTAAATCTATGTATTGTATTCATATCTTTAACATCATGGCTCAATTTGTTGTAAAGTGTAATGCCCTCTATTAGGGTACTTTTTTAATAAAGTGTAGTTTCAGAATGGGGAACATATAGGTTATCCTTTTGTCCTGTGTTATAGTTGTGTACACCTGAATTTAGAGTGAAAGTGTCTTTGTTTTCCACGAGAACCTTCTTTGTGAAGACAACTATTTCAAATATGTACATGCACGGTAGTGGAAGAATCCTTAATTTTTTGAACAAGGGTTTGCAAGACTCCAGCTTATGAGTGCTAGTCATTGTTCGCAGTATTCTTTTTTGGATAATAAATGTACGAGTGCTATAACAATAACATGTCTGTTTATTGAATTTATCATGATTGGACAATAGATACTGCATTGATTGTTCTATGTTGCAGGGTTGCTGTGTCTACCGGATTTTTCATTTTATAAATATGGAATGTTTTATGTATATTATTTCACGTATTGTAAATGTCTCCATTATTTTGACTTATGTTTCTGTATGCATGCTAGAAATCGGCCCTCAGTCGTCATCCTGATCGGAAGGATGGGTATGCTATCAATATATGTAAAATTTTAAAGTAGTTTATTAATTTGTAAAGTCAGCCAAATTTCTTAATGTTGATTTTTAATGATAATATTTTTACAATCCAATTGAGGATTAATTCACTTTCTTATTCAATTTTTTTATATATATGGTAGCATACTAATTTGTTTTCCCTGATCGCTTAAGGTAAATGCCAGGATGTTTTGTAATGTTTGTAAGCCCAGGGGCATTAGGCTTTATAATTGTTGTGAAAATAAATTGCTGTGGACCATCGGTGTTCAAGAAATTTTAATGACTGCTCCTTGCAATTTGTCATTAAAATTGACCACCCATGGTGCATCAGTTTATTCTTTACTGAACCTTCGCATTATATCAAATCATATATCTGATCAATTCAATTTTCATGAAATTTCAAACATTGTCATTTTCATACAGTAGATTTGTTCATTCCTTAGATATGCTTTGATCGTGGTCATGTGTCGATATTACGTGCATAAAACTATTATTATACAAATATTTCTAGTTCAGTAAAGAATAGTTTTATTTCACTTCATTGTGTACTGTTGGAAAATTAAAATTATTTTGAGTCTTGTATTTCATTTCATCTCTATAAATCCCCTGTTTATAGAGATTCCCCTGTTTATTCATCTCTATAAATCCCTGTTTTTTTCCTATTGTATAATAAAATAACATATAACTATTTCATTTATTCTTCAGTTTCAATAAAATTTTATTAATTCTGAGAGTTCAAATATTTTTAAATTTATAAGTAATTTAATTAAAAGTATTATATTTAATATTATAATTAATTAATAAAAACAAATTTCATATACAAATTATAGATTATATTATTTTACCATATGCCTGTTGCGATTTATAAGTCGTAAAACAATATTAACAAATCATTTCAGCATATCTGGATTTTTGAAGGCCACTACGTACTACATTTAAACAAGTCGCGTCGGCGCTTTCGCGTTTTATTTCGATGAGGTTGGCAGTGCCGAAACTCCGCCATCTTGAATTTTTAGGGTCTTTTCTTACGTGGAAACACCTATACATCGAGAAGATTGTTATATTTAGCAAATCTAAGTGTGCAGCACAGTTAAAAATCTTGCAATGTTACAATAAAGTATACTTTCTTGCATATATTTTTAAATTTTGCAATTATGAAAAATAAAATAGTTTATCAAACATGATACTGAAGTATTTTTATAAGCGTACTTTACTCAATTAGAGAAAAAAGAAAAATATTCGGAGTCATTGTTCTTAAAATAATTTAAATTACCTAGAATTTTACACGCAGAATGACGCAAAAACACCTCGCATTTTCGAAACCTTCTACGTGAACTTCAGTAAAGATCTATTCATAAAGAATGTTTCTTTAAGGAAAAACTATACCTTCCAATATAATTCTAGAAAGAAACCGAAAAAATTCTGAACTTTTGCAATTTTCGAAAATGCAGACTGTTCGACAAAAATGAGACCTGCGCATTTTTAAGCGTCGTTTTCCTTATCCGAAAAAGTAGTCGATGAAAAATTTGGAATGGTGTTTTTGAAAATTATCCGAATATTAAGGCTTCACGTAAAAAAAAACAACAATATCAACATATTCGTTTCAAATCCGGAGAGCTTCCAGTTCAAGAATATCAATCATTTTTTAGACAATCTGTTAGCTGTTTCATCCCTTGTGTTGACTGCAGACAGACCGACGGACATAATGACATTTAACCCAGTGGCGGATCCAGAGAGGATTTTTTTGGGGGAGGGGGTATTCAAAATGTTTTGGGTAGAATATCGCATTTCAATGATTATATAGAATGACGCAGGCTTAACTCAGCTCAGACTGCAATACGATTTTATTCGTTTTAATGATTATCCGAAAATATTTTTGATTGAAAGTTTCGTAATAGTAATTTTTTTCAGTACCATGCGTTCTAACTACACAATTTGCTGGTTCAAGGAAGGAAAAACTTTTCCAACGGATAGTGCTTATGGCACCATTTAATATGATGTAGAGTTCATTTTAGTGTATTATTTTGTTTTTTCAAAAATTACACAAATGTTTTTTTAAAATATCTCTCACGCCGTTAATATGCACATTTTCAGCAATTTGTATACATTATTACATTTGTGTGTGGAAGTGCTTCAAATGACTTCAAATGAAGTTTTTCGTAAACTCAATAGATTCGTATCAAAAGAGCATCAAATTTTGTATTTACAGTTCTGGTTAAACGTCATTTGCTTAAAAAGTCTCCAACTTTTTCAATTAAAAATCCATTTAGGACGAGATTTTACTCTTTAATATTCTTAAAGTAATATTTCGATTCTACTATTAGGAAACCGAAAAATTGAGAAAAGTTCAAAAAAATGTACGACGATAGATGGGAGCCGGTGGAGTATGTGACAAGTCACAATAGCCCAGACCAAAGAAATAGAAAAATAATACGAGAAAGTCTGTGCCATTATGTAACACCACTAGCTTTTACTGCACTTTAGGTACCGAATCAATAATGTAATCAATTATAGCATACGACGACCGCGAGTGATGCGAATATAACAATTAAAAGACCAATAATTCGAGAACCGGAAGAACCGCTACGTGTGTCCTTTGATCTCGCCGGCACGGTGGAAGAGAGTATGTCCCGGAAGTGTCGCAGGCAGTTGCTCCTTCGCTTGCCCTCAGCTCTCCTCCAGAGATTCGCGTTTCTTCGCGGAGCGGTGCATCGCGGCCGGTCGCCGCCACATCTCATTAATAGAGGCGTGAGCTCTTAATGCGGCGATGGCGTGCGCCGGGAAAAGTCTCGCATCCAATTCCTTTGTGGCGGGCGCGTTGCGTGCGCGTAGACCCGATGCAGCACAGTGGACTACTCTCCGTGAGAACGTGGACAAAACAAAAGTTTCCCTGTGAATACTGATACTTGCTGATAGTTGTGCTACCCGCACACACATTACTCTAAGGTCTTCTAAATATTGTGTATAAAACAATCTCAGCTATTTTCCTGACAAATGTTTCTGCGATGAGTCATCGTTTTAAGGTGATTTTTAGTAATATAGAAAAAGTCAGCGAACTCGGCAAATCTTATGGTGATGCGTTTCACTGTGTGCGCTTCTCAAGAAAGAAAGTTTCATTTTTTGATATTCACAGCGACAAAATGCCATGTTTTAATTTAGATGAATTGGGCTAAAAAGACTTGTATCAACGCCGACTACACTCCTTTCCTATCTGGTCACAAAAGAGATATGGTAAGGTGCGCGGCTGGACGTCTACCCTAGTTAAAGTACAAATATTCTGCATTTAAAAAGTCATAAAAAATAGAATTAGGTTAGCGATGCCAATAGTGACCCCTTCAATGACAAGATTAAAAAAAAGAGAATTGAACGCTTCCCACTTGCTACAAACATGCAGAACGAGAAGCTTAAGGCATCTAATGGTACGGAGTAAAACGTATTTTATTGAATTCCCCTTTCTTTTATATTTAAATAACATGTTGGAATTATCTTATTGGCATTGCTATGAAGTAAAATGAAGAGATAAGTTTTGGATTTAAAATGTCTCGAACACGTTCAGAGAGTAGAACGTGAAATGGTCTCTACCGAGTTAAGTATCTGCACATTTTCAAAATGTTGCAGTTTTAAGTTCCACTACTAAATCAAAATCGGGAGTTAAGAAATAAATTATTAAAAAATTAACGAATTTAAAATTGGGCATTTTTAGGCGAGGAATCTTTCCAAAAGAGGTATCGTTATCGCCCTTTGAGTTTTTCGTAATGATTGTAGTACCGTAGCCTAATTTGTTTTAGAAAATGTTGTTAACCATGGCCACTACTAGTATTTATACCATGCCTGCATTTACAAGAAATACGGTTGTAAGATTGTTTTGTTATTTAGTAGCGAATTCATTACTGGACAGTTTACGGGAGTAAAGAGTGCCGCCCTGTATATCATATTTCGACTGATCACGAAGTTGTCATGGCATGATTCCAATAGTATCATGTTTTACCTTCATATTTAATTTTTATATTACAGAACATTTAAAATTTTAATTTTGATAAAATTGACATGATAGTTTTGATAAAAATATTTATGAATAAACTTTTTACATTTATTTTCAATTATTATTTATTTTGCCTGTAGGCAAATACAGTATAGATGCAAAAGGATTGGAGGCGCATCTCAACAATACGATCTCGAATTTTCGATCGTAAAATCAGTGTTTATATACGCATTAGGATTAATAATGTGTAAATGTTCCAAAGATGGTAAAAATTGATGCCAGGGCTAGGAAATGCATACAATTTTGAAACTGAATATCCAGATATAGGAAAGGATGAAAGTATGTATCACATAACTCTGTTAGATTAGAAGTGTTTAAGCTAAAACTTCGGAAATGCGTCAGGAGTAAGATCTAATTGTGCCGTTCCGTAAATCATTAATATATTTTAATTTTTGAGAGTACTTAACTTGTTGCCCCTATGACATTTTCAAACATATTTGGAAAATGGTTGCAATTTTTCTTTAAGTTTTTTGCTCGAATAAAAGAAATACATTTATAAAAATTGCATATTTCCGATTTTCATTAAAATCAATAAACTTGTCAAAGTTGCAAAGTTCAAATTTGTTTTCAGAGATGTTCTTGACTTCCATAAAAGCCAGATATTTCTTTCATAATCAATGTATTCCAGTTCTTTAGATGATGACCTGCACTATTTAAGAATATATGTGAGCAGTTTTTGAGTTATAATAAATGAAAAGTTTCAGTATGCCACTCATTCCCACTAGTTAATTATTGATTGTGTTGCAAGGAAATTATTACCAAATGTCATGTTTTCATAGATTGAATTTCTGCAAGGAATTGATTAAATTTGTTTTAAATTATAGTGTACGTTTATCGTTTATATTCAGCTTCTAGTAAGTGCAATTTATGGTGTCCTGGGATCCATTTTCAGCAAACTGAAGAATACGGGTTGGTGATGGATTTCATTAAGCCTGTTTTAGAGTAAGTGGTTCGGAGGTTTGCCGTCAATATAAATCGCTCCTTTATGACACTTTTTCAAATCAAGAAAACTTCGAGATGTCATAAACAATGATCTGGGTCAATTTTCTGTCCACAAAACTCTCAGCGGAAAATTTTCTTTCGAGCAGTCACACATTCCCGTTACCATGTGACGTAGCATTTTTTCTACCACTAAATTATAATTTTTTGTTACTTAAGGTCGCATTAACATCTAGGTCATTAGCGACCACTATTGGCATTAACGTTATGGTAACTATGAAGGTGAAACGAAATGGTGATGATAAGGGGTGAAAGGATGAACACAAATACAACCATGTCCGAGGGGGGACTCGAACCCGCGACCCTTCGGTCCGAGATCACTACCACACTACTGCCTTAGCGATCTCGGCCACCGGGCCGACTGAAAATCATACTTCTTCATATATAAAACATTGGGTAAGACAAACGTTTTAAAAGGAGTTTACGTTTTGTCGAGTTTGGTCCCACTGTCTGGCGGCGGCGACGCTCTCGCGTGGCGTGGCATGGCGTGGCGTGGCGCGGCGCGGCACGGAGCAGCGTGGCGCGGCATGGCGCGGGGCGGCTCCATTTATCAGCGCGCGGAGACTGAGCCCGGCGACCCCGCCGTATTAATTCCAATTACCGGGGACACACCGGTGCCCCGGCGGGGCCGCGTTCTTTATGACAGGGGTGCCAACCGCGCCGGCCCTTCTCCCTGCCTGCCCGCCCGCAGCCGTGATCGGGACGCTAAGTTATGAAGTCCAGGCGAATGAGACAGCCACCCGAGGCGCGGGAAATTATGGCAACAGGCGATGCGTTTCTACGATGATGTGCGTTCTTCCGCCTGCTGCGCTTTGTCTGGCTCTGTCCAGTCCCCTGGTCCGTACTTGTCGGGTGATAAGGAGAGTAGCAGCTAGTGAGATGGCTTTCCATTAGGATGCTAGATTTCCTGCCCAGAATTTCAATTGTTCAGACTTCAAGCAATCCATTCTGAATTTGCGATGAACGAGGAGGGATTGTGACAGCTTTTTAGTAGATCTTCCGTTTCTTCCCCTGGCGTTGCCCTATTCATCTTATTCACGTAACGACCTTATCGCCATCATACTGCTAATGGTAAGAGAAAAATGCCGAATTGGGAGAGAAATCTTTGGAAAATAACATTCCCTGCACACGTTTCAAACCTTATTCATAATTTATCTTCAGATTCACTTGATTTTCTTTCATTTTACGTACGTATAGAGTAATATACGGAAAATATGTTTCGAGATTTTTATGGAAATACATTTTTTGGAGTTCCTTGATACAGAAAAAGTTTTTTATATTTCTTCAAAACGCTAGTCCTTCTGTCAGTCAGTCTGAACAGAACTAGTGCCTAAACTGTTTGTAGAATTTTTTTCGTGAATACTCCCTCATCGACCTGGACCGAGTAGAGATCTGAGGTTTTGAAAAAACTCTTTAAATGTTGGGAGAACTTCCCAAAAAGCCTCTAATACATCAGCACTTTCTCAAAAATGGCTCAATTTTTTTCTTTAAATTTCTTGTAAAAATGGAGTGAAATACATTTTCACTGTTAATTCTGAATTTTCGAAAATAGAAAAATAAGAGTATTTGGATCCCCTGGTACATCCATATTATTGAATTTCTCCAAATGAAATTTGTTCTTCACTATTCGTTATTTAATTGTAACTTCCATTGCTTTGAAAATATAGGCGATTTACGTGTTGCTTTGAGTGTAAGAAGAATGTAAAACATACGTTTTTCTCAAAAACACTTCCAAATGTTTTCTTAAAACTTTTTGTATGAAATAGTTAAATTCATAGAATAAAATGACATAAACACCATTTTGATGTTCTTTTCATTTTTCAAATATTACTCAAAAGTAATTGTTTTGAAATATCTCTCACGTTGTTAATATTTATATTACGAGCATTGTTTGTACATTACTGCATTTGTGACTACAAGTGGTTCAAATGATTTATTATGGTTTCCCAAAAACTTAAAACTTTTCCATGGTAATAAGGTCAAAATTGCAGTTTTTGAAACGTTCCAACGACATTTTCTCGGAAACGGCTCCAAATTTTTCAATGAAAATTTGCATGTAGGACCTGGTTTTTACTCTATGAAGGTCAGGTGAATATGTCTAAAATATTCTCAAAGTTCTACATGAATTCTACTATTATGGAACGGAAAATTGACAAAGGTTTGAAAAAATGAACATTTTTGATAAAACACTCGTTCAGTTTGCAAAATAGCTTGAGATTTTTCGGAGAGCATCACGCGATGATCCAGATTGACAACAAGAATCCTTCCACCTTCTTTCCCTTGACACAAGGAAAAATTCTGAAAGGCAAAACTAAAATTATTAAATTATTCAAGAACTATTAGTTTATCTCAGTGTAAGAATGATTGAGTATTGAAGAAGTCAGTATTACATCTCCGCGAAAAGATAATTTTCAGTCGTAATTCGAGCGTGATAAAATGCAACCGCTCAGCCTCTCGATCTTCAAACAATGCGATCGCGTCGCGTCGCATTTATGAGACAAAGATTCCTCAAATCGCGAGAATATAAAATGCTACCTCTCTCCTCGTTTCTTGGTGTCCGTCCCATGGTGCCCTCTACCACCACTTCTTAGAAAGCAGTTCAGTCGTTCCAAAGAGTTTCATACAAAAAATTTATAGCCTTTCTCTCTGAAAGCCCACACGCGGTTTTTACAGAAAAATATGTTAAGTCCAACGCGGGACGTTTGAATTGTATACCCTTTGCTGTTACTTAGCTCCAAGGAATTGCTATAAATTATTGAATTCCAAATGTGAATTAATTTTGGCGGCCTATGTGCTATTTCCTCAGTATTTAAAATGATGTACAAATACATTCTGTTAATTAAATACATTCTGTTACTTGTTACTGTAAAACATAACTATATAACTATATTCGAAACGGAAGAACGGTTCTCTTTGCGGATGATACGAACATCCTTTGCAATAAAGAAACCGTAAATAGTACAATATCAGATGTTTCAAATTGGTTCCGAAATAACAAATTAATAGTAAACGAAAAGAAAACGGTTTTTGTGCAGTTTTCCATTTCAAATAAACAATTCTGTGCTCCATTGAAAATGAACAGTGTACCATTGACTCATGTTAATGCAACAAAATTTTTAGGTCTCTCAATTCAGTCAAACCTTAAATGGAACGTCCATTTAAATGAATTGAACACAAAATTAAGTTTATTATGCTACGCGTTCAGAATTCTTGCAAATTCAGTCAGCCTTCATACTGCTCGTTGTGTATACTTCGCAAATGTTCATTCCCGCCTGAGATATGGCATCATATTCTGGGGAAATACATCTTACAGCTCCCAGACTTTTAGATTACAAAAACGAATTGTACGAATAATAACCAAATCCCACCCACGTGATTCTTGTAAGCCTATCTTCATTAATCTAGGAATTCTACCATTACCGTGTCTTTTTATTTACGAATCAGTGGTTTTGTAAAAAATGACTTGCTTAAGGGCGGGAATATATTTTCAGAAAATGCCGAAGTCTATTACTATAACACTCGACGTAGAAATCATATTCATCAGGTGAAAGTATCAACAGCTCATTACAAAAAATTCACATACAATACATGTACATTATTTTACAACACTTTGCCAGGTGACATTAAACGATTAAATTCAATAGAAAAGTTTAAATCCCAAGTGAAATCGTTTCTGCTGCATAAGTGTTTCTATACAATTAGAGACTATACTGAGCATCACAAGAAAAGTCACATTAATTTTAACAATGATACATAATGCATTAATTACCATTTGGACTGTATAAATGAGTATAAACAACCTGTAACAACTATTGTAACACAGCTTCCGGGTCAATGACCCCCATCTCGATCAGGTTTTCGTCCAGTTTCCCTGATCCATTGAGCAAATGCTGAGATGGCCCCTTGTTTTGCTTCTGGACATAAATGTAACTTCATTTTCTGTGCACGTCTTCTAGAATTCAGTGGGAAATACAATTATTCAAATTATCGTTTCCATGTTGTCGCGGCAGGAAGTAATAAGAGCCAAAATTTATTGCTTACTTATCTTTGAAAATAGATTTTATTACATGGGAGTTTTTTTTTGTTGTTTTTTCTCCCTTTCAAAATTCAAAATTTATTGCTTATTTACCCTTGAAAATAGATTTTTTTACATGGGAGTTTTTTTGTTTTTTTTTTCTCCCTTTCAAAATTCAAAATTTATTGCTTGTTTATCCTTGAAAATAGATTTTATTACATGGGAATTTTTTTTCTCCCTTTCAAAAATTCAAAATTTAAGTAGTATATGACTTAGTGTAGGGATCACAGAATTTTGAAAATGTGCACACAATTCACTTTTCCCCATAGCCCGTCATACGCAGTTTTTAACTGTTTTTTGACGTAAATAAATAAATAAATATTTTTGTTGAGTTAATTTTGCAAAACAATGTTCACTATAGAGTGCAATGTTGATCGATTTTTAACACTAAATTACCTTTATTTGCATTGTTTCCGTGATAATAAATGGCGTCAAAGTGATTCAGATGGATTAAAACCTACAAAGCACATGACTAGCATAAGCATAAAAATGTCAGTTTTAGTTATTAATTTTATCAAGCTATTATCTTTACATTACAAAACGTTTACAAATAGTTCTGGGCTTGAAGTCTGGGCTTCGTAAGACGGGCTTGGGCAAGTGATGCCAAATATATAATTTATTTAATTTGCTTTGGGCATTAAGCTTGGTGGCAAATTCTTTACACTTATTATACATCTAATACCATAATATAATGAATACTGAAACACCTACAATTCGATACACAGTACAAAATTATTCCCATTAAGGCATGCCTAATAAATGCAGAGGCCCTTCATAGACTACTGATCCTATCGCTTACACTAATATTAGAACTTAATCTTAACCTAAAAGTGTTGATGTTTGTGAGAAAAGTCTCCATTAGTGCTGCAGGGAAGCTATTCCATGACTCGATAGTCCTATTTACAGAAGAATGCGTGCGTGATCAGCAAGGCTGTGGATTCAAAACCCACTGAAGACGTGAATGTTTGTTTGTGAATACCACTGGCGTAGGTTTGCATAGTAATGTGTGGCATAGGTAATGCGTAGGTTCAGGGCCAAGATAGGCTTATGCGATACGATTTCGCTTCAGAGAGCGCGAAGGTCCTCTTCATAGGCAACGTCCCTAGAGGAGCTGAAGGTACCGCGAGAGGTTCTGGAAGGTCTTTTAGGTGTTAATTGATGACAGCTGGCAAGGTGATGAGCAAACCCGAAAAGCAAGCCCAGACTTAGAAGAATAGGAAACTAGCCAGTACGAGAAAGCCTGTGCCATTCTGTAACATTACTAGTTTATTCTTTTCTTTCTTTCTTCCTTTATTTTTCTTCGTTTCTTTACACTTCTTTCTTTCTTTCTTATTATACTTCTTTAAAATGATCACAATATTCAAAATCTGAATTTCACAAAATTAAGGTGAGGAAATTCCGTAGTCACACCTCGTGTTAAGTTACCTATCAGAATAGGAATTGTTGTAAAACTTTCCTCTACTGGTTAGTTATCCATGCCTCCTTGAAATCTAATAAATGAAACAGCTCAGAGGAAATAAATCTCTAATCTTTACAGCTGAGTTAATGAGGTACGATATCCCGGGAAAATGAATTAACATTCTTCAAATCCCAGTTCATTGGCCTTTGGAAGGAGAATCACAAGTTTGGACGTGATAAAAACTCCGTTTTGTAAAGTAATGCCTTACTCTTGAAACTGTTGCTTCTACGGAAGTTTTAGGGAGTCCCAGGTTACATCCCATGTCACAGGTCAGGTAATAAGAAAACACCACATGCAAAATTAAGCTGTTTTGTGAATAAACTACATCCTAAATAAGAATTCGGATGAAGTAGAGAACATGGTGCAGTTGTTGCAGAAGTTGTATAAATCGGCAAGGGGGGGAAGGATCCAGGAGAGGGGGAAATCTACAGTTGATCGGACGAGAGGCATTTAGGGAATTTTAACGGGAAACTTTTTGTGAACAGGGATAGTGAGCAATGCACAGACTTTGATACAAAAATACAATCAAGGCGTGGACTATATAAATAACTTATAAAGTAGAGGAACTAAAATAGCGCGTACTTTCTCGCCCGTACTTTCACGCAAAATTACGCGAAAAGTACTCAAATTTTTGAATAATTGTACATGATATTATTTTAAAATCTATCGTTGAAGAACAGATTTCATTAAGGTATATTAAGGTTATTAAGAAGACTCCAAAACAGTTTTGTAATTTTCGAAGAGTTTTCAAGAAACATTAGACCTGCACTATTCTCTTAAACGTCCTTCTCACTATACAAACAAAAGGTTTAATCAAAAACTTGGGAGTAATTTTAATGAAAATTCTGAAAATGTCCCAGGGGCTGCATTTAAAGTACCACCCAAACTTAAAATACCGGTTTCAAATTCAAGGAACCCAGACATCAGGCAGATCGATTGGGGAATATCAATTTTGGAAAAAATGGGCTGAACCGTTATTCACAGATGGACGAACAGTCGGACGGATGGACAGACGTTTTGTCGCCAATCGATTTTTTGGAATCAAGGACCCACAAAACATGAATTCTGACTACACGTGAGAGAGGATTTTTTCTAAATTTAGCAACTGGATTTATCCACTTTTTCGTTACCAGGGCCCAGTAATAAGAGTTTTTCTGCCGAAAATTTACCGATTTTTTGCGCAGCATTACATAACTTTCTCTCTATTGCGTAAGTGGTAGCGAGAAAATAAAAATGACACTGAAATAATTTTATTGCTTCGTGATTGGTTACTTTCTTCATTATGTCATTTCACGATCTAGTACCGTGTCGGAAGAGCATCGTTCTTCTTTCCGTTGAGGCGAAAATTGTACAGCGGTACATTTGTTTTATTTGTGTGTGTGTGTGTGTGTGTGTGTGTGTGTGTGTGTGTGTGTGTGTGTATTTGGATATCTGTCAACATAATTAGAGGAATTGATTTGTGAAAACATTTTATGTACCGTGACCTGCACATGACATTCTCTCTCTCTCTCTGAAATTCATTCAATCAAATACATATGAAATTAATTATTTTAAAATTCGTTTGGTATATTGGGTTCATTCTTTACGATTATTGCTTGTTCTACAAGTAAGCACAAACCTTCTCCGCAGGGCTTACAGTCAACTGAGCAGTCGTCATTTCAGCTTTAAACATATCGAAAGGATATTCCAAACAATTACAAGTCGATCTCGCCACTCTCTATTCGAGACGCTATGCCAAAAAACAGGCCGAGTGTCACCAGATTGGAAGTTGCGTTCCCTACGCCGAAGTGCTGCAACTGGGGTTACACTTATTTTCTTGTCGTAACACATCAGCTAATCAGTGCTGGAATATCCCTCTGAAGAATCGAAACCCATCGCAACGCCTCTGCCAGAACGCGGAGAGGTGGCTCAGGGCATAAACAGATGTCACTGTAGTGCATCTGATCTAAGATCCGGACAGGTTTCTCGACATTTGGGGTAGTATAGTGAATGCAAGTGTAAATGTAACTAAGGACTGAGGAGAGGGAAAGAAATTGGAAGGAAAGATCGCGCACACGTTCCGCGGTCGTTTTCTTAGTGTACTGCTACAGCATGCGCTTGGGTTGCAGCCGGCTTCTAGAATTCTCCTCCAGTCAGCGGCTGAATATGACTTAGCTATGTAGTTTGTGTCGATAAACCTGCCACTGCTGAGACTCAAACCCTAGGACCTCCTGGTCAGAGGCACTGCAGTGACATCAGTTAATGCCCTGAGTCACCTCAGCCGGTTTCACCTCAGCCGATTAGAAAGCTAAGTCCAGAAGAAAAAATACATAATATTTGGAGGCTTTTCCACACCCCTGTTCGCAAGGCCGTCTTCCAACTGGGGTGTAAATCGAGAGGCCGTAAAAAGTCGCCCCGCATCGTCCCACTGCAGCGTCCTGTTTGGCATAAGGCGTGGGGGGAGTATTATGCGTCATGAAGAGCGCGACGGAATGAGAAAGAGTGACTGCATCGCCTCGTAAATCAGCTCGCTCCCCTGCTCCTCGGATTCTAGGTCGAACGCGGCGCAGCGAGCGGCGACATGAAGGATTAGAGGAAGACTTTTCCGAACGATGCAGGATTTCTGAGAATCAGTACATTGCGGTTGCGGTTCGCGCGGATGTGTGGATTTGAACGTAAACATACCCAGAATTTTCCTTTCGTTCAAAGTGCAGATTCAGTTCAAAGCTGTGAGTGTATACTTGGGTTTTTCTGACGTGGCGGCTGAGGGTAGTATCTCCAAGTGATTTTAGTTTCACTGTATGACGCACGTTTTGCGCAAAAATCACTTTTGAACTTTTCGTTCAAACCGCATTGTCAAAGAAAGTGATTATATTTTCATTAAATATAAATAAAATAAATTGTAACTCCGTATATAATAGCATTGAAACGTATTTGAGCAAACAATGATATTCATTCACTTAATATGCTACGGAAAACCAAAGCAATATGTTGTGACAATTAAGTTTCCCCTCTGCACTGACTTCACGTCAAGTTATTCCTGACGTGCCGTGAAACTTCTTCCTTAATTTCCTCATTTTAACAATTTTAAATTCTAAAGATAAAACTACATTTCATTTAGAATATTGTAGTACAATATGTTTTCTAGAAGCAATTTTTACTTTCTCGGCACGGAGTAGAGAGAAAGTTATGTAAACTAGGCGAAAAAACGGGAATTTTCGCCAGAAAGACCCTTATTGCCTGATGCTGGTAACGAAAAATGGATAAATCCAGTTACTGAATTTAGAAACAAAATTTTCAAAAATGGGGTGTAGCCAGAATTCATGTTTTGTGGGTCCTTGATACCGAACAATCGATTAATGGCAAATCGTCTGTCCGTCTGTGAACAGCGCTAGCATCTAAACCGTTCAGCTGATTCTCTCCAAAACTGATATTCCTCAATCGATCTGATTGATGTTGCAGCTCCTTGAATTTAAAACTGAAATTTTAATTTTGGGAGCTCTTTACATAAAGCCCCCGGGATATTAAAAAAATGGCTCTATCGCTTTCGATTAAATTGTTGTTTGATAGAGTTTAAAAGAACGTTTAAGAGAATGGTGCAGCTCTCACGTTCGTTAAAAACCCTAATTTTTCGAAAATTGCAAATGTTCAAAATTTTTTTCGGAGTTTTCCTACAACTACAATTATGAAGATAATATTTTTTCCTTTAATGAAATCTGTACCTTAAAGGTAGATTTTAGAATAAGTTCATGTAAAATTCTTCGAAAATATGAGTACATTTTGCGTGAAAATACGGGCGAGAAAGTACGTACTGTTTTAGTAACTAGTTTGTGTTTATTATTTAAGGTCACACCAACATCTAGATCATTAGCGACCACTATTGGATACAACCATGCCCGAGGCGGGACTCGAACCCGCGACCCTTCGGTCCGAGAACGCTACGACACTACTGCCTTAGCGATCTCGGCCACCGGATCGGCCTAGTTTACTTAATGTACTGATTCTTTTAAAGAAAAATATATCTAAGACTTTTTAGTGATAAATTTGTTTTTCAACTCTCTGCGTTATGTAAAACAAAAATTCTATGAAAGATGGATGATGTGGATTCACAAAGTAATACAGTTTGCAGGCCGCATGACAAAGTTTTTCTGGATGAATAGACTGTCTTCCAAAGGGTTTTGTGACCAAAAACGTTTGAAATTCGCAGGTATGGCATGTTCTCCACATCTTTCTGTACGAAGCTTCATGAAGTATGGCACAGTGGACTTCATTTATGGATTTGCAATTTAAAATTTATAAAGACATCATGCAGAGTTAGCGAAAACAATCATTTTAAATCAGTTAAACTAATTTCATTGTCATTGTGAATCACTGCTCTGTGCAAGAAACGCGTCTTGATTTTTCTCAGAACAATGATTGAAATAGTTTTCGGCTGCGGAAGCTTAAATATTTATTTTAAACGATCTCTTATTAACGATTGAAATGACTCATGGACTCAAAACATCTATATTATTAACTTGGTCAAATGAGGTTTAAGTTTTTGTTAATTTATACGTATATTCCATGTGAAGGTGTCAATTGTTGGAAGACTGAAAAAATAAAAAAATAAAGTTTTGATTTTGACTCAAAAATGAAAATACTTGATTCCTATAATACGCAAATTTCTCACATCTGAAGCTATGACTAATTCTCTCACTCAAAGCGTCACAGCTTACAACACAACTGACGCCAAGCGTTGAAAAAAGAAAAAGCTCCGGTATTCAGGTTTGCCATTTCAAAAGAGCGAATTTTTACGGGTCCACGACCTCTTTTTCCCTTATTCTCAACGGCAGCATTTTTGGTGCTGCAGACCTTTAGTTTCAATTTATTTTCCTGGTTTATTGCTCCAACAGCTACAACAACGGGCCCTCTCAAGCCAGCTGACCTCGCGGAAATCACGATCGCATTCTCCTCGTGCGTCCGTTTAGTTCCCACCGTGAGTGCAGCCGCGGGTAGGATCAACAATTTGCAATAATAAATCGGGCGGGCTGTGGGGGGCCCTCGCGGCCGCAGTGGTTTCCCGCATCGTAAATAGTGCAGAGCAGCTCCAGCGCGGGCCCGCTCGGCGCAAGTGCGGCGTTTACAGGTCGTAAAGAGGCGCGTATATCCGTCGGAGAAGAGATGTATGGAGAAGCAACACGGATCTGACTCCAGCTTAGCCGTCCGTTAGGGCGACCTGCCGCCGCTGTCGCCGTCGTCATCGTCGTCATGGATTTGCACGCTCGTGTTTGCACGTTCACCGTCGCAATTATAATCTTGCTGGATATCTCAACTTGCGAGACGTTATGTTACGCTTTTCAAATGTTTTGTGTACTCGTGGAACGTTCTGTGGGATCGTAAATGCCGCAAACGTTTAATAAAATGCATGCTTTGTGCTTTTGTGAAGTTTGAGAAAAAAAAATCGGAACTAAATTGTGTAATAAAATCGGTGTCGACGTAGGTGTTCTTAATATGTATGTTTCAATGTGATGGTTAGAGCCCGGAAGTTCAGGCATTTGTTTTACCTAAAATAGGCAGGCAAAAAAGACATTTATTCTGTTTAAAATAGGGAACAAAACACAGGACACGTTAAAAAAAATCATCATTTAAAAAAGTAACACTCACTTGCGATGAAATTGCTGCCTCCGAAGTTTTAATGTTTTGGGGGTATTTTTAACATGCTGAAATCAAATTCAATGCCAAAGTTCTTATCACATACCATTTAATTTCTATAAAATTTCATTTTATTTGCCTTGTAGCGTAATTTTCATAAACCCAAAGATAAATTGTATAAACTGTAATACTTTACCATGTATAGTTTTATGATGTCAGGATTTGAAAACTAAATGTATTTAGAATGTTTCTAATGTGTTTTGTTGTAAACACCAAGGGAACCAGATGATTCTTATCTGATATGGGGTGCGTGCGCCTCAGGAAGTTAGAGCGAAATAATGTGCACCCTTGCCATTATCCTATGTTGACAGCCACTTTTTGATGACAGACACATTCTTTTGGTATTTTTGTGAAAACTTATACATCTCGTCTAAATTTCTCTCCAATTGAATTAGTGAGTGTCATCTGAAAATAATTAGATTGAAGTTGTATTATGGAGGAGAAAGTTGTGAATTTCTAGTTCAATACAAAACTATATTTACCATGTCGCATTTCTCATGTATACATGATCCAGACCACTTTTGTTATATATATGTGGGAAATACATAATGCCTAAACAGAGGCATAATATTACAGATTTTGTAAAAAAATCATGTCTTGTAATCATATCTGGCATTTTGGAATCACACTTCGAGACCAAGTAAACCTTTGGTATCTCACAAAGTATTGAAGATCTTCGTCATTGGGTCAACGGCAAAGACCGTCGCTATCATTTGGAATACCTATGGTTTGGAGAGAGCTGTCAAACCATAGTAATGACTGCTACTTCTGTTCGTGTGATGTGAAGGGGTAGAATTCTAAAACTTAAAAACCAAATTGAGAATCCAGTTGTTCGGTCCGCTATTTTACCTTTCCCCCATTGGCCTGATGTATCAATCCTTGTGCGACTAGAAAATCTTGAACAATTTTCATCCGAATCTGATGTAAACAATAATGGAAATTGAGACGTGTGAGAGTAATAACCCACCAGGATCGTCTGCTGCAGAACATGGGTGTTTGAAACAGAGTAATTGAATTGACTTGAGGAATCTTACCCTTTCTCGCTGAGTTTTTTGGTTCTAGACTCCAAGAAAAATCTGCTTTGTCCAAAAATATAATTTTATTATATTTGTAAAATATAATTTTACAAATCGAAATCGAATTTAAATACTTATTCTTCGGAGATAGCTACCTTGTATATTGTAATAATATGAAAGAACTTGTGCTAAAATTTGGACTTCCAAAATTTAATCCGAGTGGAGACTGTTCATTGATGTTTCCAAGCGAGTTTAAAGGGTGTTCTCCTTCATAATAAAAATTTTTGGTTCAGTAGCTGTTGCCTATTCAGTGTTTCTCAAAGAATCATAAGCAAATTTGCAACTGATGTTATTGTGAGTGAACTACGGTCTCAACAACTGGCAAGTTTGTGGCGATTTTGAAGTTCTTACTGGGCTGGTGGGTCACAATATGGTTTGCCAAATTTTCAAGCTTTCTTTGCCTTAGCATAGCAGGGCATGAATCGATCACTGGCCAGCTCGAGAAAGTTTGGAAGTCGATTCTAAGAATGTTGTGCCAAAGCCTTGTGTGTCCTAAAATTTAATTCCTGCCTCCCCTTCACGTTAAGCTTGACTTAATGCAAACTTTTCTCATCGAGATTCTTTCCCTGAAAATCTAGGGTTTTTGAGCGAAGAACAAGGCGAACGATTTCACAAGGATGTGATGGAGTTCCAAAGGAGATACCAGGGACGCTGGAGCATCAGTATGCTCGTAGACTATCGTTGGATGTTAAAGCGTGAAATGGGTACCTGAAGATAAATAGAAGAAAAAGGAGCAGGAGAACTTTCTCAAGTACGAATCAACGGGTGTAATAATTTGTGTGAAACTTTACAGTAATCAAGTAAACAAGATAAAATAAAGCAAAAACACTCTAGTGGCATGTATGTCCTACCGTACACAGTAATTTTAGAAAGTTGTGTACACTAAATATTGTTTTTTCTTTAAAATTAAAAAGTAGTATGAAAACGTTTGAGATTAAATTCGCAAAATTCTGCAATACAATAAAGTGATTTCGCAAGAAAACATTTCGTGATAGAAGTAAACGGATTAAAAATTCGGATTCATCACATCAACGTTACATATAATCACATTTTTTTCTTTGGGCAACAAACAAAAAGTTCAAATTCTCAGATTTGTATAATTAATGTAAAAACAAATTAATAATTAAAAGTTTCACATTTTTATTCTAGAGTTAGATTTATAGCATTAAATGGATATTTTCAATGAAAAATTTGAAGTGGTTTTTAAGAAAATGGCGATTAAGCAGTACTGTGAATACTAAATTTGCCCCTTTTTACAGGAATCTATTGAGTTTTCGAAAAAAGTTTATTTGAAATCATTTAAAGCAATTTCACTCACAATTTTAATAATGCATACAATTTGATGAAAATGCCCATATTAACGGATTGAGAGGTATTTAAAAAATACAGTTAAGTAATTAAAAAAAACGAATGAATACATCAAAATGAAATTTGCGTCATATTAAACAGCGCACGAAGAACCATCTATTAGAAAAATTTGAAGAAAAAAATTGGAGCCATTTTTGAAAAAATGGCGTTTGAGCGCGTCTGAAAAAGCGGCATTTTGAGTTCATATGTACAGAAAACGGTTGTTTTCGAGAAACTTTATTTGACATTATTTAAAGCACATGTACTCATAAATATAATAATGTGAAGAAACTGCCTTTGATGTAAATATTACCGACGTGAGAGACGAGTCAAAAATTTTCATATTTAATTTTTTTAAAAAAACAGAAGATTAGAGCAATATGGCGTTTATGTCATGGTACGAAAGGGTTTGTTTGGCACTAAACCTACCAAAAATTTAAAGAAAAAATGAGCCGTTTTTGAGAAAATCTTGTTTTAGTATTTTTTTAAAATTGCAAATATTTTACGCTCTATTCCAAGAAAACTACTCAGATTTTCGAAAAAATGTACGTGACCTTTATGATACAACTATTTATGGACAACAAGTTTCGTTTGAAGGAAAGATCTCTATCTTCAATTTTATAGTTGTAGAAAGACGCCGGAGAAAATTCAAACTTTTGCAATTTTCGAAAATTCAGAGTGAATGGTAAAAATCAGACCTATGCCATCTTAATAAATATGCTACCTTAATAAATCAAAAATAAAACGAGAAGCTCTTAGAGCGCCCTGTCTAAAATCAGACCTAAATATTGTAACAAACATCTCCAGAAAAGCCATGGCAGATTTTAAGAAGACCAAATATAATAATCTGATACAATCTTTAAACATTCATAACAATTTACTATGGAATTTTACTAAAAGGATACTAAGAAAAAGCATTATTCCCCTTTTAACTACACGCAATGGCAAAAAATATACTACAAGTGAGAAAACTGAAGTTCTAGTCGATCATTTTGCTGAGACATTCACCCCTCAACATTTCCTCTTCCCATCCAGATCATTCTCAGATTCAAAATTATGCAACTCCCCTTATTACAATATACCCCAAAAAATTAAATGCATATCTCCTCAGGAAATTATCAACATCATTAGAACGCTCCCAAATAAAAAAGCACCCGTCCACGAGAATATTAATAATATCATTTTAAAAGACTTACCCAAAACCACTATCACCTATATCACCAATATTTTCAATTCATCCTTAAGAATAGGATATTATCCTTCAACCTGGAAACATTCATTAATCATTCCCATCCTCAAACCGAACAAAAACCACAGAAACCCAGATAACTATTCACCCATTAGCCTCCTCTCATCATAAGCAAAAATATTCGAAAAACATCCTTGCAAGACTAAATAATTACCCGGACAAAATAAATCTCAAACCTCCCCTTAAACTTTTATCAATTGTAACCCCAGTATACCTCTTCAAAATCATTAAATGCTTCCTCACAAACAGAACTTCTGCAGTCGTAATAGATAACCATATCTCAAACCCACGCCCCATAAGAGCAGGACTCCCACAAGGATCCCCCTCTCTCCCCACTGCTATTCAACCTACATAGCGGACATTCCTAACACCAGGTTAACCCAAACAGCGCAATTTGCGGATGACACTGCAATCTACATGTCTCATTCATCATTAAACTTCATAACAAATGAAATCCAAATACATCTTCATACATTAGAAAGTTGGTCCTCAAAACTGAAGATAAAAATCAATCCCACCAATTCAGCCGCTAAAATATTCACATTGAAATCATACTCTCATCCCATCCCACTAAGAATAAGTAATAATATTATTCCATGGACTCCAAACAATAAGGCAGTTACATACTTTGGAATTCATCTGGAAACCACCATCAACTGGAAAACTCACATAGATAACATGGTTCAGCAAGCCAAAATCAAAATTATTTAACTGAAACCGCTCACAAACCAAACTAGTAAACTGTCTTTAAACAATGCCATAATCGTATATAAATCTATCATCAGACCCTCCTCCTGTACACCAGTCCAATACGGACAAATGCGGTTAAATATACCTTACAAAAACTGCAAGCCATCCAAAACGAATTCTTAAGATCCATTACCCAAGCTCCCTGGTTCATCTCCAACAAGCAACGACACACTGAATTAAACATCAAACCAACCACTCACCAATATTTCCTACCTCGTCAATAACTTTTCTCGAACCTTCAATTGATCTATACAGAACGCCAAACTCGAATTAAAAACAGATATCCGTTACATGCATTCTTGGACATTTTCAGCAAAATTGAATAAACTAGAGGTACTCTGTGAGTTCCCTCATCATACGTAGGTTAGTGTTAGTCGTAAGCTAGATTAAGTTAGATTGTAAGCCAACAAATGCAAATGTAAAGTTATATATAACTGAACTTCGTACTTTCATTCAAAACGTAAATAAATTTAAAAAAACTAGTTATCGTTGAATCAAGACGTAGAAACAAGACTTTTCTATTTGATAGACTGTTCTTACGACCATGGCGCGATGGTGCGCTTAAGTAAACTATGATCTGATGTCACCATCTTTCATTATACAGTAGAACGTAGGGTCTTCGTAACACAATTTAAAACAATTTTAAACAATTTGCACTGCTATCCTAACTCATTCGTTCCATATCTCGTTGTTATAAATAAGTAACAAATTGTTATTTTTTTGTAGTAGTGTGTTTGAACACTTGTTTAATAGCACTTGTTAATGCGCACCCTACATCACCTGAAGCATCCTTTGTTTGTTGTGAAGGGAAGTAAACAAACATCCGCTAATCAATAGTATTTTGCTTCAACCTCAGGAGACAAACATTATCTTTACAAAATAATCGTTTATTTGGGGTTAATGGGGTAAACTTTATTCATCTAAATAATTACTTTATGCACTCTTGGAGAAAGATCACGGGAGCATATTAATGTTATAAAGCTATTTCACAACTTAGATCACTTAACGTAACCAACGCATTCTTAAAAGTATTTTTGACGTTAGTTCAGTAATTAAACAAAAAAACTCCGAAACAAAAAGTCATGATATCTATGTTAACCATTTTGCATTCTGAAGGCGGATAAGAATTGAAATTAGGTTACTGAGATCAAATCAGTAATTTTCCGTCGATTTTTGGGGCTGCTGGTGTACAAGCCCAGTCTGAAAGCTCAGCCGTGTACACACAAATAGCTATGAACTTCAAATGTTATTATCAATGAATTCAGTTAGACGATATGAATATGTTTATGATCATTAGCTTTCACGATAAGCATGGGATTTGAAGTATCAGATTTTGAATGAAACATTACAGCTCTCGATGATTGATGATTATTTTATCTAGATTTATTTTGCACAATTTGAAAGTTAAAACCCGTAGAAAATGGATTATTAGAAATCAATGCCTATCAATTTTCTCAGTGCGATTGACAGATTTGTTATATCTATGTAATCTCTGCAAGCGATTAGCTTTGGATGCTAGATGTTTCTTTAATCCCGTCACTTCCATCGTGTCTTCCTATAATAATTAATTTTCAACCTAAATGGTAGTTTTGGTTTTCTTCAATGCCTCTTATAGTAACATCTGCCAGAAATGACTCTTCAAAGGCAAAGATGATAGAAAGACGATAGTAATACTACAAAAAACTCCAAGGAAAACAACGAAAAAGAAACGCTGTCTTCATGAACAAGCAAACGATAGCACTTCAAAGTAAGAAGTCACACTCCCCTCGTAAAATAAGAATATACGCATGTCGGCATGATCCTCCGAAGCCTAAGCACAACATCCTGTTTTCCAAGAGAGCGCGCCGTCTATCCACGAGAAAGTTCGTGCGAATCACTTAGAGCCGTTTATTTATTACTTAATGCGAGTCTCATTTATCGCGAGGTCGCGACGACGGAGTTAAGGCGCTACGGCGACAAGCGGCTTTGTCGTCCTCCACAGGCTTCTAAACGCCGTGAAATACGCTCGGCCTGCGGTAGTTTTAATGCTCTTCGTCGAAGAACATGTCGCCAGAGCGCTCTCGCGGCAGAGGGGGACGATAATCCCTTACAAACGGCGTGGGTCCACATCGAGTCTCCTCGAAGTCCGAGAAGTAGTAATCGCCGGGATCTATATCATCGAGAACCACCGTTGGCGTTCGGTTTATGCCAGATGCGGGGGCTGAAATTTCAACAACCTCTCCGCTTTGGCCCGAGGGTGTTTGCAGCCTCTACGAAAGGCGTTGCAAGTCTTAACTGCGGTCAGTTATGGAGAGTTAAGCTATATTACAATTTGACTGTTACGTTTTTATTTGAAATGAATAAGAAATTTAATTACAAAATTATATAAATGAATCTCATTTCTCATTTATTTCCATTTAGTTGGAAATGAACATTTTGGGATTAAAAATGTACAATGGAGATAGGCAATGGAACAACCAAGGGGGGGGAGTTCATGCCACGTCCCCCGAATCCAATGATCCTTGTCAACAACATAGCCTTTTTACAAAAGCTTTTTCTGCTCACTTGTAGTTAATATTTATAACGTAAACAAATGATGTATTAATGTTATTTAATACATCATTTGTTTACGGTATAAATATTCACTGCAAGTGAGCAGAAAACACCCAGTCGATTGAATACATATACTAGTAGTTCTGAACAGTTCATGATTACAGAACATGAACGTACCAGACGTCAAAATACGCGAATATAAAAATCGTGTAATTGACTATCAATTTTATTAAAAGTTTTATGTACAATGTAGTACAATTATGTTGCTAGAAGACTTGAGTTGATTGTTCCTATGCAAAATGAATACAATTTCATGTCAGGTTTGGAAAAATATAGTTGAATACTCCTTCCTTGTATTCACTGTGTTTTGACTAGACAGGTGTTTACAGAAAGTGTCCTTTGGTTGAAAAATCTCACCTCCGATTTACGCTCTGATAAATAAAGTTCACTGACAAAAATTAATATTTCCTGTCTTGGAAAATATTAAGACTATCTTACGAAAGTTGGAATGACCTCAGAAGCATGACTCCTCGTTTTTCTTGCAGTAAAATCCCAAAAAAAGATTACTCTTGTGAGATCAGTTTTGGTTTCGCAATAGCTCAAAGCGATAACTTCACTTGCCCCGAAGCTGAGATTTTAGTGAGAAATGGCAGCGACTTTTTAGAGGAGAACTCGGATGTCGTAAAAGCGAAAGGAGTGAGGCTCAAATCGAGAAGGAAAGGGCGTTGCATAAAAAATATAATAAAACGAAACAAGGAAGGTGGAACACGAAATAGAGGATGTAGATACGACCAGTATTCGCGTTATCATGTTCTTAAGAGTATTAACGAAGTAGGTAGGTACCCAAATTACATTTAAATTGAACTCATTATAGATTGATTGACTGCTAGCAATTCCGGGTGCGTCAACTATTGATGTCGTTAGTCCCGTAAGTGTAGTGCATACTTTTCATCGAGATGTGGCGGTGATCTTCCCCACTAGATGGCGAGATCCGGCGCCGACCTACCGTCGACTAGCGGGGTTTTACTCAATCAGGTATCTCCTACCAGCGGAGCACCGCCCCAACCGGGACAAGTTTCAAGTCCCCGTCCGGTCTCCCAGCATGTGCGGTAGTGTAGTGCGTGTTAGTGTGTATAAGAGGTGCGGATAGGACAAAGAAGAGGAAGGAGATCACGCATTGTCCGTTTGTTAGGGTACTGCTCCGGCATTCGGCTGGTGTTGATCGGAGAAACCACGGAAAACTACCGATCAGAGCAGGCGGCCGCTATAATTCCCTTCCAGACAGCGACTGAATTCGACCTGGCTGAAAAGCTAGTTTCGAAAATCTTGCCGCCGTCGGAACTTGAAACCCCCGACCCCCGATGCTCCCGGTCAGAGGCACTGCAGTGACATCAGTTGATGGATTGAGCCACCGTTCCCGTTCTCATTATGGAATACTGCAAATATTATCTATATTTCTAATTTCCACTGCGCACAGAAATTGAAAGAAAACTGCAACTTCCGACGTTTTGAGAGGCATCTTTGTTTTCGTTATGTATCTAGGAACTCAGGGGGGAAAAATAGAAACCAATGATACAGTAACTAATTCGACAGGAAAATGCAAATATTTAATTGTGTTATTCTGTCTATTCACAAACTGTGTGTACCGAGTGAATTCTCATACTCAGTCCCTCACTGTTTACGACACAGCTGACGTCATGCGTTGACGCATGACACGTTGCGTTGCTGACTAGCAAGGCTCTAAGGAAAACCCGGCATTAAATATTTGCTACTCAAATGTTATGGGACGGAAACGTTTTTGATATTCTTGGTATGTAAAGAACTATTCTATGTAAGTATATAGTTTACATTGTTTTTACAATGTTCATATAGACTGTTTTTGTTCAATTATTTGTTTTATTGCAGTACCATTCAATAGTGTTTTATTTAATCTGGAGCAGTGGCCATGGGATTTTTTGGGAAACCCATTTTGTGTAGGTTTATTCAGCACTTATGGTACTGCAGGCAGCTAGTTTTCTCTAATTTTTAATCGAATATTGCATACTTTGTATTAATATTTATTAACAAAATAAATATAACACCTTATTACAACACGAGATTTGAGAAATATCAAAGGAGATCGTTAGGGATAGGTTCATAATAAATAGAGTATTGTAATAAGATGTTAAGATACGATTATCGTACAATTAGTACACTGTCATTCTCATTAAATTTGTCAGTAATAAGTGTCTTTTCAGTAACATTTCATTGACAGTATTATTCGTTAAAAATTTGAGAGTTCATCTTGCAAAAGATGACAGTCTGACATTGATAGTAGTTGGTATAGATACTAGGTCAGAGAGAGATACCATGGATTATTAGAACAGTTGTGTTAGATACGTTACTAAAACATTTGTTCTAACAACACTTATTACGAAGCTGATCTCAATTTCTAAGCGCTCGTACCGATGTAGATACTCAAAGAGGCTAAAAGAAGTGATAAAGCTTTTTTTCGAAAAGGCGGTTGCATGGCAGTTGTTGCTACTCTCCTCCACATTAGGGATGCGACATTGATACTAAAACACCGATGGTAATCATACATCGACAGAAATCCATCCATGATTTTAAATATCGATGTTTTAAACTGGTTCAGTAACCCCTATCATTAAATGTTCGCGCTGAGCAAAATTGAGAATCAAGCTTGAGCGCTAAGGATCATTTGGAAGGGTCAGCCCTCAGTTTACCGAAGAAGGGTAGAGACAGAAAGGGGCAGGTCCTTGCGTCAGCAGCGTGTATGTTTACCGTCTCTCCTTACGAGAATTACGAAATAAGTCGTAGTAATTACTAAGGCATCGGCTCCGATTAACACCAGGCGAATGCCGGAGCAGTACCCTAACAAACGGGCCACGGACCGCGCGCGATCTGTCCTTCCTCTTCCTTGTCCTATCCTCTCCTCTTACACACACACTTACACTAACATGCACTACACTACCATATATTCCGGGAGACCGGCCGGGAGCTTAGAGCTGTCCCGTCTGGGGCGGTGCCCCGCTGGTGGGAGAGTCCTGGTTAGGTGGAAACCCCACTGGCCGACGGTAGGTCGGTGCCGGATCTCGCCATCCAGCGGCGGAAGATCATCGCCATCTCCCGAGAAGAAAACATGCACTACACTAACGAGACTAATGACCGAAGCAGTTGACGCACCCGGAAACACGAAAAAATCAATCAATCAATCAACTAAGGCATCGGGTTCATCTCGGGCGAGAGAGAGCGTGCTCGATAAAGGTAGTAAAAACAGCCTTCGTTTGGTTCGAACACAAACTGATAGTTTATCTACAGTTATTACAAATATTTTAATTTTCAATTGAGGTTTACAGAATTTTTCATTCACAAACGAAACATGGAATAGTAAAAGCATCGAGCACAAACAACCATGTTGTGAAAACATCGGCTTTAATAAATAGAGGTTTTAAAGATCGATATATTAAAGCCGATGTTTTTTAACATCGTTGATTTGTGCTCGATATTTTGACGTTTTCGATGTTTTCTTTGTGAATAAATAATTCTCAGTATGACAACATAGTAAAAGTTAAAATATGAAATAATAACTGATAACACTGTTAGTTTATGTGCTCAAACCAAACGAACTGTGTTCGTACTACAAGCAAACTTTTCCTCGCCCGAGTTCACGCGCGATGCCCTGGTATTTCGTATGTTTTTCTTCGTATTTCGCATGGAGAGACGGACATCGCAAGCTGAGGATGTAGAGGACCTGCCCCTTCTTCCCATACCCTTTTTCATGGAACTAAAGACTGACCCTTTGAGATGACGCTGCGCGGTTAGGTTCTCAGGCTGTTCTGTCCTTTGCTTTTATTGTTTTTTGACTTAAAACATCGATATTTCTATAAAAATTAAAATATGAAATAATTACAGATAGTGCCACTTTTTGGTCAGTTTGTATTCGAACTAAACCATCTTCATCGAGCAGACTATCTCTCGCACGCGATGTCACTACGATATGCTACTACGACTACGGATGCCCAGGTATTCCCTACGTCTTTTCTCGTATTTTTCACTGGGAGAAGCGGTCAACGAACGCTTCGCGGTGGCAGGGCCTCCTAGGAAGGAAATTTCCTTGATGGGGCCTCCCCTGGGAGCTCAGGCTTCAGGCTCAGCTTTGTCCATCGATCTTTTTATTTTTGAACTTGTTAAATATTAAATTATTAATTAATAAACACGACCTCTGTCATATTCAATTTCGTTGCTCAGGAATTTAATTAGAGGTTACTACACCAGCTTTAAACATCAATGTTTAATAACATTTTGGTCGATGTTTTATTTTTTAACATTTATGTTTTATTTTTGACCATCGATGTTTTGTTTGAATATCGATGTTTTATTTTTGAACACCGATGTTTTATTTTTGAACATCGATGTTTTATTTTTGAACATCGATGTTTTATTTTTGAACATCGATGTTTTATTTTTGAACATCGATGTTTTATTTTTGAACATCGATGTTTTATTTTTGAACATCGATGTTTGAACATCGATTTTTGAACATCGATGTTTTATTTTTGAACATCGATGTTTTATTTTTGAACATCGATGTTTTTTTTGAACATCGATGTTTTATGTTTGAACATCGATGTTTTTTTGAACATCGATGTTTGAACATCGATGTTTTTTTTGAACATCGATGTTTTATTTTTGAACATCGATGTTTTATTTTTGAACATCGATGTTTGGTAAGATCGATGCTTTGTTATCGATGTCGCATCACTAGGCGTGAGGCGGCGGACGCGTCCAAGGCGTCGCGTCGCGGGCGAAGCGAGGCGTGGCGGGGCGCGGCTAATGGGCCCCAGCGCCAGCAGCCACCGCGCGCCGCTGGAGATGAGTTACCGCGCCTCTCGTGACTCTGCTCTGGCGCCTTCGTTAGGCGCGGAGAGATCGTCGCTCTGTTCCCATGCGCGGTCACGGAAATAGGCGCGACCCGCACGGCCGGCATTGGGGCTCGTCGTCGCGGCTGGGAATGACAAACGGCGCCGCGTGGGGTTGTGTGGAGCAATTCTTAGAGCAGGTGTATTTGGGTTCAAATCTTCTCGGATTGGGCTGTTGCTCGACAATAAACAAGCTCACATTCCCGATTGATTACCAAAAAAGGAGAATTTGTAATACAATTGTGCGCACATGGAGGCTCAATGTAAATAATTTACGTAACTATAATATAAATACCTGCACCAGTTCTGTTTTATACGTTAATTTTTTTCAGGTATACCACGAGTGCTTTGGATATTATCGATAAATCCCCGACTCGCGAAGCGAGGAAGGGATTTATCTGAGAATGTCCAAAGCACGAATGGTATTTAATAGGACTTCCACGAATGAAATTGTGTCTAACAGAGTTCCAAAATGCACAAATATTGAAAATAACTGAAGCTATGTTAAAATCAAAGAGGTTATGTTGTTATATTACATATTATTACACAGAAATATAATTAAAGATTATGTTCTAGTTCATTCGACGTTTATTGAACATCATCATAGCGCTCGATGTATATCGCCTCCTAGGATAGATGATAGTTGATAGATGATACAGTTTATGATTGGCCAGTAGGGAGAAGTAGTAAAAAAAATCGATAGAAAACGCAATCAACTTTTTGAAAAAAAAAACACCCTGATTGGGGCATTTTGTATGTATAGTAATCACTATTGGTTTAATTTCACTAGTGGAATAGTCTTAGTAAATTAATTTCGCTTCACACGCTCGTAATTCGGAGATACACCACTGAAGTACGAGGTTGCAAAACTGCTGACGTGAATTGTAATAGTTGAGGTTTATAAATATTGTATTATTAACTATGTCAAATTAACATATGCATTCGAAAGTTATTAAGCCACTTTAAGCTTTCTTTAAATTTAATACATTCCTATTTTAAGGTTTTATCTTGAGGAACGATTCTAGCCCAATCTTGACCTTGGTACGAGCAGACACCAAAAGCGTGTTGTGTTGGAGATTCATTATGGCAAGTCTTGGGATATTTTTAAAAAACGAATGTGGATATTCTTAAAGTTGGATTGGAATTAAACGTATAGTGTATATGTTTGTGAAATGTATATAAAGTGAATCCCTTGGAAAATAAGGATTATGTGCATTTTTCATTGTGAAAACTTAGACTCATCAAGTCTTACGCTGTGTACAGAGCACTGAATTATGAATATTACAAATATTTGGCAGACATATTGGATTCAGAAAGGATACCGCGATAATACATAAATGTTTCGTCTACACCTAAAAACAATAAAAAAGCACATCTTTAAAACTACAATGTAGTCTTAAAAACGTGTTCCGTGAGGTGCACTGTGAAAGTCTGGAAATGAATATCGCTTAAAGTACTCTCCTTCAAACCGAAACACTCGTGATCGTGACTATGACTACCACGAGTCACAGACACCAGCCTCTAGTCTCTGACACGTGGGCGTCAACAGGGACGCCGATTATTCTTTGCTAGCAACAACCAATGATCGTAAATACAGAAGCCCATAATTGTTCTTGCATTATTTTTACCAACCAAGGCGACTCAAATTCCTGAAATGACAGAATGTTTATTTGTGTGTGTGTTTGAGGGAGACTCACAGTCAGAGAACAGAAAGAGCGCGCGTGAGACAGCACAGAGAGAGCGCGTGCGAGTGTAAGCGAGAGCGAGAAAATGTGTTTGCCCGCGCACCACCTTGTGTATATGTGTGAATGTGACGCTTCATTTTTAGCACGGAATTCTTTTTCGTCCGGTTTCTTCTCGCGAACACTGAAAGCACATTAATGCCAAGACACACTTGAATTTAAACGTTGAAAATATCGATATCGAATTTTACAATTTCATGAATATATCCCGTTTTTAGTGACATTCCTAGCGACTATCGCAGTGTATAACATGCACCGGTGACTACAAATAGCGAAGCCCAACTTCTAAATAACCTTGTGGCCGCGTGCGGCGAAACAAGTCCTAGAGATAGTGGAGGGTTGAACAAAGTATACGAAAAGTGCAGATCGCAGTGTAATGTGGCAGACACGACAAACTTGGCAGTGGACGAAGTTCAGTATTTGCTATTTATTAACCCCACCCAAAAAAACGTTAACATAATTGCGCCGTATTACAATGGAATGGTGATCGGGAAGTCCTATAGTTGTGTGAAAACGGTGGCGAATTTTCGAGACTAGCTGCAGGTTTGTTGGTGTTCTTCTCCCACTGGATGGATATATCCGGGGCCGACCTATCGTCGGCTAGCGGGGTATTCCCAACCAGGTATCTCCCACCTAAGCGGCACCGCCTCAACCGGCCTCCCGGCATGTGTGGTAGTGTAGTGTATGCTAGTGTATGTGTGGAACGGGAGAGGATAGGTAAAGGAAGAGGTAGGACATATAGCGTGCGGTCTGTGGTTCGTTTGTTATAATACTGCTCCGTCATTCGCCTGGTGTTGATCGGAGAAACCACGGAAAACTATCGATCAGAGCAGCCGACCGCTAGAATTCTCCTAAAGACAACGACTGAATACAACCTAGTTGACACGCTAGTGTCGAAAATCCTACCACTGTGGGGAGTTGAATCTTAGGACCTCCCGGTCAGAGGGACTGCAATGACATCAGTTGATGCCCTGAGCCATCTCTCTCGATCAGTCCCTGGAGAGATTCTTGGAGCGGGAAAAATTCCATAATCCAAAAAGGGAAGTCGGTACATAACTTCACGATCTAGGGGGGAAGGAACACCGACATTTACGCAGGTAGAACATGCACTAAACTTTCTGCACTAATGGCCATAGTAGTTAGTGTGTCCGGAAATACTAAATAATCCAACAATGCAAGGTTCACAAATTACACAAACATTTAATGGTGTTAATCTTCTCACTATTCGTTCACCTCGGTCCAAGAAGACAGCTGTCTTCTTGGACCGAGGCCCCCAGCCACCTCAGAATTGCACTGAAGATGGCCGCAATGCGGCCGAAAAAGCTTTTTGCACTAATAAATATGTACGACAGAACAATGCCTCAATTCAATATCGATACAAATGTCGTAAACGCTGCACCACTTCCTACAATTATTCGATATCAATTAGAAAGTACTCGTATTTATAGAAAAGAAACCACATAAACATCTTCTTGTGTTGAGTTAATAGTAATTACATCTAAAAACAAATTTGGGAACTTTCTTGATTCAATACATACAATACATTCAATACATTTTTCTCTTAAAAATTTTCTTGGAAAAAACTTGATCGTAACCTATTCAAATATTTCCACCATTTAGCAGTTGAAAATAAGGTGTCCAGTGTGTGTACATAATCAATACCTAATGTCTGTGCGCTTTAAACAATAAAACTTGGGCCATTGATTATTGACCGAGTCACTGAACTCTGCAATTGATAATACATGCCGTAAAAATGTTGCTGGTCGTAGATGCAATTAATTAAAGGCCGAAAATATTAAATATCAGTTGCGTATTATTTATATGACTGAATTATACCCCGCCACCATGGCGAGTCAATGAAAGAGAAAATTATAGATGATGGATGGAGGAAATTCATATTCGAGAAAAGAGGGTGTGGCCGTGAGCAGGTGCGACTGCTATTCGTCGTCCATAACTCGTTTGACTCCAAACAGACGTCGAGGCATTGGGAAGTGGTCAGGTGCAAAAAAATTGGAACTACACAAACAGCAGGCTCGTTATAAAAGCAGTATATAAATTTTAACATCATTTGATGACTAAAAATGATAAAAAACAACAGCAATTAACTAGGGTAGGATTAATGTCATACCAAGGCAAAATGTAAATTGAAAGCAAAGGAATCAGTCACTGGTAAAAAAATTGGACGACCGCGCTTCTTGCATACATGGATCGTGATAGTTGTGTTGAGCTAAATCAGGTTGTTTTACATGTTATTTTGTTTGAAATCTAACACAAACTATTTACGTCAAAGAATTCCAGAGTATGCAAGTGATTCAACAACTGTAAATTTCTTTCCCTTTATGGGAAGACTTTGGACCTAACAATATTTTCTGACAAGAGAGGTCACTGAAGGGAAGTGTTACAACCGCAAAGTTCGAAGAGACGTCGTGAATATATAACGTATTAGTTTAAAAAATTCCACTAAGGATATTTGAAAGTATTGGAAGATAAAGCAAAATTTACGCATTAAAAAACAATATCAAATGAATGATAAAAATCTAGCTATTATTAATGGCGACAGAAATACAATTCACTTTCTTTCTGGATTCTTTTTGTAAAATTGAAACCTGGAATTGACTGTTTTTGTGTCAGGTGAATCCTAACAGTTCAATTTTATAGATGTTTTTGACGATGTTGACAAATCAGAAGCACGTGTATCTTCTAAATAATAATATGCATGTGCCTTCATTCAAACAAAACCAATTTTCAATTTTTGGCTCAACAGATGAACAAAATAATCAGCACACTCGCATTTTCCATTAGATGACAAAATCTATTACATTTTGATGATAATAAAGGCCGATGTGTGTTTATAACATAGTACTATATGAAACTATATTACAATAAGACTTAAAATATTACTAATGTTTCCGAAATTTATTGTGGATATTCGCTTTTCGAGTAAATAGTCCGGAAATTTTTTACCCACCGCCAAAGCATCTGTAGTAAATCATTCTGTAAACAAAGACTTGTGGTCAATTGCTTCATATTACGAACCAAAAAATATGAAGAAATCAATGACTTTGAACTCTCTAAGAAAAAGAATCACATGAAAAAAAAATCAACGATCGGGCTTCCCGCTACAGCCGACGATTAAACTCTCAGATGGTGCGGCTGGCAATTCCCCAACTGAAAAGCAACGATGCCTTTCGAAAGAACATTCCACACTCATTTTTCAAAATCTCAGATTCGCACCTACCCGTCGACCCAAAATATCGCGTTCCGGAGAAACCACATGTCATCCACTTGCCTAATCCTCTATCAGACTCGCGCCAACTTCTCACAGCTCACACTTCTGCGAAGACGCGTTCGTATGTCTCCCGCACCCCGAACTCTGCCAAGCATCCAGACATCTCGTTTCTCATTGCCACCACCATCGGACCGACACCACCAACACCTCAGCCCTGAATATCACTTACCTTAGCATCTGGAGTACAGGGACGTACGGAGAGTAAGTGTCCCCCAAATATCTCAAAATGTTTAATTTAAAACAAATAAATTCTAATCAAAGTGGTTTGATTAATAATTGCCTTATGCAACATCAGTAAATTTCACTAAAAATGGAAATATCATAATCATTTATACTTTACGTATGTTTCTGCAAAACTTTCCGTCGTTAATCTTTTATTGAATTGCCCACGCTCCTATGCTAGCAAGTATGTCCTCATACGTCCCTATTTTTATCTTACATAGCATTTTAAAAAGATTAAAGCTGACGTTGTAACTCGATCGAAAACTGGGAATTAAATACATATTTTTTTCATTTTCAATGTCATTATTACTATGTGATGGTAGTTCTTAACAACCATTATAAAAGAGAAGTATAACCAGTAAAACATGTGGTTTAATAGATATTAAAGAGAAGTGGGAATTAATCCTATCTTTGCTTTAAGTACAGCTTTTGGCAACAAAAAATATTGCGTGCACCTCTGTCGTGAAGTGACTTTTTTAACCTCGGTTGATAGCGAATCTCGACTTCGTTACGTTCCGCTTCGGTTCTCTATTCACCTCGCTTGAAAAAAGTACCATTTCACGGGCTTGATACGTAAAGTACTATTAAGAATTTTACGTGAAATTATTGTGAAATTAAGAGAGCAAGCTGAGCCAGCTACTGGTCATCTGAAACCATTTCCATCGTGACCCACATAGGAGCGTTTTGGAAAAACCTAATGTTCCGACTGTATCAATATATTTTCCTTAAAAACGAGAAAATTAAATGTAAGATCGAAATAGTTCCAATCCAGAACTGATGGTATGGCCTGAGGCTCCACCCATCTCACCTTACAGTACTTAGTCTCGCTTGATTGTCTCTGAAAACGTGGTATAATTGTTCCCGTAAGGCACTGTTGACTGTCTCCGTTCAAACAATACTATCACCCAACACTCGCATCTGTGGATTAGCTCCCCCATCACTTAGCACCAAGCTTCTTTTCTAAACGAGGTGCATTAATTCCCCAAAGTATCCGCTTAAAAAAAGAGGAAATCAGGAGAAATGGTTTCTCCAATCAATTCCAGGCGCATGCCGCAACAGTACCCTAACAAACGGTCCACGTACCGCGCGATCTTTTCTTCCTCTCCCCTTACACACACGTGCACTAACATGCACTAAACTACCACACATGCCGGGAGAGCGATCGGGACCTTAGAGCTTGTCCCGGGTGGAGCGGTGCCCAGCTGGTGGGAGATACCTGGATGAAGGAAAACCGCGCTTGCCGACAGTATGTCGGCGCTGGATCTCTCCATCTAGCGGGAGAAGTTCACCGCTACCTCCCGAGGAAAAACATGCATTACACTAACAGGACTAATGACCGTAGCAGTTGACACGCTTGGAATCAATCATTCAATGACAGAAACAAAAATGTTTTTTACGGAGCGCCTTTAGAACAGAAAAGGAAGCTCCTTTGAAATTTTCAGAAACGTCACGCGTCCCCACCGACGCTCTCCTATGGATGTGTTATCGCCGGACGTGTCATCGCCTGAATCGACAGTGAATCACGAAATCGGTAGCAATACACGATTTCTTTATTGTTAATTTTATGCTTTGCAATCGACAGTAATAATTACATATTACTGACATGTTGATAACCAAACAATAAAATATCTCCCTTTTAAGTACTGTAATTAAAAATGGATAGGAAAATAGCATGTTTATTAGTCTATAATTAAAACATCGGTTTTCATCGCCATCGAAAACCCTTTAGCGATGTATGGAAACATCGATGTATGGATATTTTGGTAAAATTTGCCATCACTACTCCCAGCCCGTGATCACCGTCCTGCCACTGCACTGCCCGCCGCCCTTCGGCCTCCGGTCCGGTGGCCGCCGCGCCGTTTAGCTGCGACTAATGGGCGCGGAGGCGCGGGGCGAGGTGGCGCACGGCAGGCGACGAGCAGCCCGCGCCGCTCTTCGGCATGATTTACGGCGCGCCGCCGCTCTGGCGTTCGTTAGCCGCGCGCGGGTATTTCGGGGCACCGCGCCGCCGCCGTCACTGCCACTGACGCCGCACAGAGGTGCTCGGAAGCGGTGGAAATGGAGGAAATGTACGAAAATGGAATTACAGTTAGACGGTCCTTACCGGCGAGCCAATCAAAAAGATACGTTTGTGTTATACTCACCCGGATAATGTGATCACAGTGCGGATAATGTGTTAGAGATGTCGCGAAAAAAAAATCAGACAGGCATAATTTTTAGTGAATTTGAAACGTTTGGACTTAACGCAGTTCGAGCCACGTGACTGACGTTAGAACTGTCACGACGAATCTTACGTATAACAATCTTTCACTTCACTTCATAACGATTCCATACGTGTGTGTTTTTTATTGGGATGGATAATCTGTGCACAACCCCTGCTGGTAAAGCGGTCCCGGTCGAAACCAAACGGCTACTGAGTACGGATGTATAGTACATCTGAAACGTCGTAACGTTATGCACTTGTACTCACGTGATTGTCTTTAAAACAGGCACGACATAACCCACGCGTAATGTACGGGTCTTTCGCTTCACTTCATAATGCAGGTTCGGACTCTTCGTAATGGATGGCATGACTAGTAAACCGCAACATTAGCACGTACGTTTTTCCGCGTGTGAATATAGATGTACTTGTAATGGTCCAATCATATGGATCCCAAAATTGTAGGTCCAATTGATTCTTCTTTGATAACATACGTGGTTCCTTCTGAGAGTTGTCGATGATATCATATCACATATGCGGCGGTTTAATATAAGTTACTGCTGCTTCTAAATCGTAAAAACGTATTTGTCGTCACGCGCAGTGGTGAATTCTAAACATGTATCTTTTATGAAGCAAGCTAAAGAAATATCACATAGTGATTCTCGTAGCCAGATTTAACACGAATCTGCGATAATCTGTGACTTGTGCTTAACGACTTCCATTTGTTACAGTATGTAAGCTATTCCGCTAGCGCGATTTAGCGTTATAAAAAAACTAATGTCTAATGAATTTTGGTGCACGAGGCCAACATGTTACAAATCAGTTAGAATTTTCTATTTCGTTCGGGTCCCAGGTTTAAGTTTGTCACTATTCTGAACTCTTTGTACGCGCGGAAGACCTTACCGGGTACTTTGGCTGATGTTTACTTACTGGAACTCTTCGCAGCTTTCGTTCTTTTAATTAAATCTGTTGACAAATTAACAATTGTAAGTTTTCAAAAGTCGTTTCTCCAACCGTACGGGATTGAAGTGCAGCGCAACACTGCATTGAATGATATGGCAATGAATTGGATAAGATTACTAAAAATTGTGGGAAACGAAAAGAGTGCTGTGGTCTACAAGACTTGTGATCAAGTGTTCAATGTCAATTCTGCTTTGGATAGGCGCTAGGATTATTTTGTAAGAACCTTCTTATGATTTATATTAATGACGAATTAATTAGGTGCATTATATTTCATTTGATTTCATCATCATTACGAAAATCCCAGTCCAATGATAGCTCGAAAATTATTTTTTTCACGAATCAGGAATGGTTCAGTAAGTGAGTATTGATTTCAACCACGTCAACAACTTATTCGAAGATCATTAGTTCCAAAAGTGAAGTACAAGTTATATACCGGAAAGTGCTGGTTTTCCTGCCCATCTGGAACGTGATATTCGGCTTCGACTTACACGTCAGCTTGCGCGGAATTTCCACTTCCAGGTGACCAAGCGGGGGTATCTCCTCAACCGGGACGAGCTCGAAACTCCCAAATGGTATCCTGACATGTGTGGTAGTGTAATTCATGTATGTGTAAGAAGAGAGGAGGGAGATAATATGAAGGAAAGGCGCAGCAGAAGAGCCTGCGCAGCATGTTTCCTTGCGGTAATGGCGGAATACTGATACTCGACAAGCGTCATAAAAATTCTACATTTCCCAGAAATAATTATGTAACATGCATATGTATGAACTAGTTTCTGTTCGATCGTTATCATGTGCTGAAGAAATTTGTAGGATTCGGTGTAAAAAATCGAAGTTGTGGCGATGTCTCTTAAATAGCTTTAAGAATAAACAATACAATAGCGTTTGGATAATATTAGATTTATTAATAATACTATTAATAAATATTACGTTTCGTGTCAGTAAAAAGCACACCTCAACATCTTTTCACGGTTCTCAAGATAGTTAAGGATATGATGAGTGAGCCACTGCAGCAATGTAACGCAACATACTCTAGAATCACCCATTCTAAGTACGACCCTCCGTGCCTCTAGACCCCCTTTCCCGCGGTTTTTCCATCAGATGTTACATCCTATGGATGAGAATATCTTTGTTGTAGTACTCTCACCTACACAAATCTTATTCTTTACAATTATTTTCCTATTTACTATTTTTTCCTCCCTCGAATTAATTCCATGACGTTTGTTAAGTTATTCATCTTCATAAGTAGCAACCAGTTATTTAATAACGAATAAAATGTAAATATTACATTCGTACTTAAATAAGTATCTCTAATATTTAAAAACAATCTAAAAAAGAAATTAGTCGATAATTTTGAATTTAATTTTCGCTGCTTTCATGTCACTGAAAGTTCCCTTTTGCTTTGCCCCTTAAGGTGCAACTGTATTTATTATTGGTATCATCTACTACTTCGCAAGCATATTGTGATAAGAGTTGTTTTCCAATCGCTTCTTTTGCTCTTGCCACGTGTGCGATAAACAGGACGACTACCCCCCGCCGCCCCCGCGCCGCGCCCTAGCCGCTCCTTTGAGTGCGAGAAGCGCCGCGTAGCGCCGCTCTCCGCCGAGAGGCCGTAACTCGTCGCGCCCGCAAACAGAACACCTCCGCGCGCGGGTGACCGCAGCCAGGCAGGCGGGCGCGCGCAAAAAACAGCGGTGGAGGAAGAGGATGAGGAGGAGTTGGCTGCTCGCCGACGGAGGAGCGGGAAGGGGATCTAGAGGCGCGAAGGGTCCTGCACAGAATCGGTGATTCTAGAGTATATTACGTTACTTTCCTGTAGTGGCTCACTCATGACACCTCCAACTCTCTTGAGACCGTGAAAAAATATTAAAGTGTGCTTTTTACTTCACGGTTTCGTATTGATCTAAAAGACGTTATATACTCTGAAATTGAATTTAGAGAACTACCCTTCAGGACATCGAACAAGTTGTATGTTTGATGTTGTGTTGAAAAATGTTGAAATTGTAGAATATCATAAGTAACACACAGCCCGAAACACGTTAGCATCACGTGTAACTATAAAATATGTGCTTTATAGGCAATTAAAATCCGGTTTTCAGGCTTAGAGTCCCTGAGTATCTTAGACCATAATATTAAAATAAACATTTTTGTAAGTTTAGTGTTTAGATTCGCAGTACCGAGTAATAAAAGTAAATTGACTATTTGACATTGTTTGCAATGTAATTGTGCGGGTGTCAGAGCACTTTGTTTGCTGTATGAGCATTATATTATTTAAAATTAGTTCGTTTCATTTTCAAAACAAAAATATGCTGTGATCGTAGGTACGAATACTTTTGCGAGTATGAATATTTTCGAATAGTACGAATACTGCGTACGTATGAGCTTATCATGCCGTTACTGAATGTCTTTTGTCGATGTCGACCTCATGTGCATGCGCTTTTTCTAGAATTTGTTTTCCGGAAGGGCAAGACAAGACGTCGTACGCTATACTCACCAGCCTGATTTTAGGAATATCCGGGTTAAGACGTTGATGGGTGGTTTACGTGAAAACTTACGTTTATGTTTTGACTCAGAGGTGCGATGAGTTTCTTTGTATATATTATAAAAAAGTTCGAGGCTTGTGAAGGAAATTTCTGCGACCGAGACATTTTACCGTGAAGTGAGTCACTTTTATATTTGGAATTATAAAATGTTTGCATCAATTCGTATATGTATAACTATCACTGCTTTTTATTTGTTGCACTTCCGAACAACCCGTCATTTCCAGCAGTATGAATAAACGAGTTCTGAACCACCGAAAATAAGAAAATAACTTTATTCTCACCAAATTAAGGTTCAATTAAGACATTTCGATTTTTGCTTATTAAATTCAATTCAAATCTTGTGTTTTCTTTTGGATTTCCGATTTACAATGAATATAAGAAGTTAATATTGCTCTCTAACTTAATGAAAGCTAATGTAGGCACAAAAGTCAGTTCAATGTGAATAGACCACAATAATTATGTTTCTTTATATTTACCAGACAAAGAGTTTTCGTTTAGAAAGAAGTTTGAGCGTTTTGCTCCCAAATATGATTTTTGCTTTTAATGAAAGATAGTGGCCCAAAATGTAAGTTGGTTGCTATTATTAACAGGTTTTATAGCATAAATACTATATTTGAATAAAAGCGTAGAAGTAATGGTATGAAAGCTTATTTTTAGTCATTTGTCCATTTTGTCGTTTGGTTGTGTCAAGACCAGCTTTAGGAGGGTCTTAATATATCGCGTGCAAGCGACTGAGTGTTTTTTTTGTTGAAATAGTTAGCGAGTTTTTAGTTTCTTGTACTTCGTAATAAGAGAAAATTATGTAATCGTGCTCCAGAAAACAGCAAATCTTCGCCATGGTATGAAAAAGTGGATAAATCCTGTTCCTATATATTACTTCCTCTAACACGTGATGTAGCCAGAATCCATACGGGACGCTGATGCCTTGATTTTGTGAGTTCTTAATACAGAAAAATCGATTGATGGCAAAACGACTGTCTGTCCGCCAGTGGTCAACACTAGCGCCTACTCCGTTCAGATTTTCTTCAAAATCGATATTCCTTGATCGTTTTGAATGTTTATTTTGTAGTTAAGTACTGGTATTATTACATTTCTTAAAAAGTGATAGTTTTATCTTTCAATGTTTATCGGATGTATACAAGCCAATTCTAAACCTTCCTTCTTCATGCGTGGTCATGCTCATTTCAAAACATATTTTTAAGGAGCAGATTTCACTAAGGGAAAATATCTATCTTTAATATTTAAGTTGTGTGCAAGACTCCGAAAAAAGTTTGAACTTTTAAAATTTTCGAGAAATCAAGATTCTCAACGAACATGAAATCTGCACCATTCTCTTAAAAATATCGGTTTCAAATTCAAGAACCTGCTATATCAGCCAGATCAATTGGAGAATATTAATTTTGGAGAAAATTGACTGAACGGTTTAGCCGCTAGTGTTGTTCACAGATAGACGAACAGGCGGACAGACAGTTTTGCTCTCATTCAATTTTTCGGTATCAAGGACCCACAAAAACAAAACAAAAAAACAACAACAAAAAAACAAAAAAAAATGACCCTACACTGTTTATATGAGTTTATTTGCAGTTTTTATAAGTGCATGTGTATTATTGTCCGCAGTAAATAATGTAAATAGTACTAGGTGTTAGTAAGAGTTTTTCTGACGAAAATTCGCCGTTTTCAGGCACAACATTACATAACTTTCTCTCTACGCCGTTGCAAGAAGGTAAAACATTACTATTTTATTTGATATTTAGAACATGTTTATATGAGCATATAAACATACAAACATGTTTAGAACATGTTTATATGTTTATATGATATATAGAACATGTTTACATTCATATGATATTATAGAGCATGTTGGAAAAACATTACTATTTTGCCAACATGTTCTATAATATCATGTTGGTGGGAATGCCGTTTATTATGGGCTTCGAACATGTTCCTCTGACCTACAATCGCAACGCCAAGGCGGTCTGTATTTGCGCGGTCTGCGGCGAGGGTCGAGCGACGGCTGGCGCTGTCCAAGGCACCTTGTCCCTCCGCTACACATCGCGACCCGATGGGTCAAACCGCGACCCAGTTGCGGTTTGGCCCACACATGGAAACTCCTGCCACACCTGCGAGCAATGGCCACTGTTCACGTGCGAGACATCTGTGTGTGTGGGAAAGCGCGAGTTCATTAATGTCGAGACGCAGGTGCCACTGTTAAAGAGATTTCGGTGATAAAATTTCAAAATAAGATAAATGGTCGTTTTTCAGAGAGAAATTAAAAAAAAATGTTGATCGTTGAGATTCGGTTGCAAAATGAAACTCCTATTTATCGGAACTGAATACGAAATTAAAATGTGCTAAGCTATGTAAGCAATGTATGCAAAATCAGTGGCTTTCCAGGCGACTCGCTGTCTATATTTTGTGAATGTTCACTCCCACTAGAGACACATCATAATATTCTCCAAAAAGACAACAACTTCGCAGATCATTCAGTCTTTATAGAATTACGAAAACTGACTTTGCCTGGCCTTTTCATTCACGTAACGAAATTAATTTGAAAACTTAATGAGTTGCCAATATTTTCTTGTAATGCAGTCATTCATAAATAGAAAACAACTTTGCAGTGGTTTCGTCATATGTCATTATCATCCGTAACTTATAAAAAATACAAACATTATTTTACTATTTACATTCAAAAGTTCAAATATTAAAATAATAAATATTAAAACTTTTAGCGATGCGACTCCAGCGGACTTTTTATGATACTTTTTGGTGTTGGAAGTTCATAATTAAAATCAATTTTAAACAAATTGTAAGGAGAGAGAGAGAGGGGGTGAGAGGGAAGGAGAGAGGAAAAGAGAGGGAAAAGGGTGAGGTGGAAGAGGAGAGAGAGCAGGACAACGTCTTCGGGTTCTGCTAGTAAATTAAACGTATTCAGGGAATTAGAAGCTTTGAAAATTAACACACAATATTGAGTTGTCAAATATCACGTGTAATTTGTATTTCGTAATATATTGAATAGCACAGATAAAGTATGATACCTAGGATTACTGGAACATTGATTATTCTTCGGAGTATTTACAAAATACCAGAGTATGTAATTTTAATCATCTAGATTTTAACATGATGCAAGCCAACATTTTTGTTTCAGGTAATCGCACATTGTGATGTGCAGCTATTTTGAAGCAAATGAAAGGAGACCGGCAATGATGAGGTCATTGGCGTCTTTACAAGAAGCATATGTCGTGAAGTGAAGTGGTTCAAATAGAAGATCAATACACAGTATAAAGAATTGAAACTAAGAAGTGTGCCGAACTTATTGTTTCTTGGTTGTGGAACCTATCGCTGAGACCTACGGAGCAAAGGTGACTTAAATTTAACATTATTTGACCGATATACTTCGCAATTAACGAGTGAATTTTCGTATTAACTTTGTTTTAGTCAAGTTGAAATAAGTGCATTAATTTTTCGCAGCATAACTAATTATGACTCGTATTCGTATCAACTACAAGAGGTGTTCAGTGATCCTAAGAAGAGGTAATTCAGTGTTCCTAAGAAGCCATCGAAAGGTCAGATGTATTTGTTTCTTTGTAGTACATAGATGTAATACACTTGTTATGACTGTTGCTTTTTTTGGTATTTTATTTTCAATGAATCTTAAAAACTTATGTGAGAATATACAACATCAACAGTGCATTAAGGGTTTGCCATCTTTGAGAAATAAAAAGGAAAAGCCGATGGCGTGAAAGTGCTCCATATTTAACATTATTTCATATTTGGTATAAATTCCGTAAAAGGGTAAAATATGTTCGAAGGTTGTGCATCCTTTGATGCTAATTCTCAGGTAAAAATCCTCTGAATTCTGGCTGCCGCTTCTGCGTACAGCTGCCACTTTACCACAATAACTCCTAAACATTTTGTTGAAACATTGGATATTTACAGAAGAACTGCATAAATTATATCTGTATATATAGTTTTAATTTAGAATTACCGTCGGAAACTATACATATCAATGGATTCGTAGGCTTCTGCGGCCGGAGTCATTGTATTCTTGGCTGTCCGGGATGAGTCGCGTCTTGGTCGATGGAGCTGACGTTTCGGCCATCTTTTTGTGGCCTTCTTCAGAGCTATACTGCGACCAAAACGCGGCTCATCCCGGACAGCCAAGAATACTATACATATCAATGCAAATAACTTCTCCGGGTTCTGAAGTGCGGAAAAGCGATACTTTATTTTATACATTTACTCGATACCATCGACAAAAACTACCAATTCCTGAATATAGTAAAAACGTAATCAGCCTCTTTCAGGCAGAAGGGGTCACACAATAAGTCTTTCTTTGAAACGATAATTAATACTAATTGAGGACGATGTGCTCTGAGTAACATTAACCAGAATTTTTAAAAAACTTACCATAATTTGAAACAAAACAGGTTTTGAAAAACTTAACAAAGGAAAACACAAACCTGAAAAGTAGTGAAAGCATTTATACTTACTTAATTTATTAAGTTCGTAAATTCAATTCATAAATACAATTGAGGATCCTGACCTTGAACTTTCAGAAGCGAGTGTTCAGAAGTGTGTGTTTTTTCTTAGAGATACCACAAAAACTTACGTATTTGTGCTTCTGCTACTCGCAGGCTTCAGATCTCTAAGTGGCTGCGAACTCTGTTACCAGGTCGTCCATTGCAAAATGGCGCGTAGCTCTTCAAGGTTTGCGATTGCGTAGCACGGAAAACGAATTTACAACGCAACGTTCCTTTCAAAAGCAGTCGCCGTACATTTGAGCGCTTGTGCCGTCGCAGACTGTTCGATGGAAACTGAATTGAGAAGTCTAACGAGAACAAGCCTTCAAACACAGCGACATAACGTAACTAACCAATACGGAACTACTACCGAAGTTGTTTTCTGGTATTCGAAGCACTCGGGTTATCTGCGATGCAACCGAAACGACTGCCAAGGATCGCTTCAGAATGGCAACAGGCTCTACCCGTCGCTACTCCAGCAAGCTCAATATGCCAAACTTACCTTGAGCTTCTTTGCGCAAGTAGCGAAAAATGAGTCTGCCAGCTACAGATTCAGTATTATATTCCTCGTAGAAAGCTTCAACACACGATAGACCACATTCGGAGCGAATCAACTTATTGAAACAGATGGCAATAAGTGACTGACTGTACTGAACTCCGAGCGTCACTGAACTCCGAGCTCTTCCCGCCCGGTTTCTATTAATCTTACCACCAGGTCGCGCTGTCGGCGCTCTCGATGAACCTGTACGAACGAATCATTACAAAAGCCACGCGTAACTAAACTGTCATTATCCATTAGCGTCTATGAACTTTTACAACATTTAACGGAGTATTAAGATATTACACAAATCAGTTACATTGTAATAATTACGTATCGGTTAATTAAATTGTCATAGGACACCTTTATCCAAATCCTCGTTTATGTTTCAACAGTGCCTGCGACCGCGTTAACTTCTGTTCTACAATTCTGATGATATATGAAACATATTTCCTTTTTAACACTACTAGTAACCCTTACTTATTCTTTACGGGATTAAGTTTACGAGATATTAGATAAATATAAACGCTAAGATTCTTCCATCACAAATTGACTGGTATTCATCGTGTACTCCATCCGCCGCTTGGTGGGTAAGTCTTCGGAAACCTAAGATTGTGGATTCAAATTCTAGCCTGGGAAATTGTTTATCTTTTGCAGTGTTTGGAAGGATAGAGTTCAAACACTGAATATATTTACCTGCCCAAACTTAGCCAAGATTTGCGAGTTACGAGCAACTCGAGACACCGTGGGTTCCTGATTGGGTGACCGTTTGGGAACTCCGATACTAACAGCGGCGGTGAGACCATGGCTGATATGAATAAAAAGCAAAGACTTACGACTTGACATATGACTGAAAATATTCAAGAATTACTCCACGGTCAACGCCAAAAGGCTTGGAACGTTGGTACGCAAGTAACAAAAAAGGAAGTTGGTGAGTAACTAGGACACCTGAATGTATAAAAATCTCGCGTACGGCAGTACCATACTGTACTTCAATTGAGCCGAATCACAGATAATAATAATATTCATTATATAAATTCATAATGTAATCAAAATATCTAAAATAATAAAAATGTGTATTATAAAATAAATTCATACTATTAATTCACAGGTGATCTGTGAATCGAGATTTCATAAACTGACCTACGTGTAAAATAGTCCTATGTCTATAATATTATAATTCCAAATTTGCTATCGCTATACATATTTTTCTTTTCAATCAGAAACACCAGTAAGTATATGTACAATGAAAAGAGCTGAGTCACTTCGAAGAACAATTGATTTGATTTGTGGCGAGAGGTCACCCAAACAGGAAATTTAGTGCTAACTTCGAAGCTGCCAAAGTACCAATATTCAATAACTTTCAGTTCTTAACAGTTCAAATCGGTCAAGACACAGTTTTCGTAAATAATTTGAGCAAACAATCACAGACCGGTTCGAAACACAAGTGTATCCTGCCGACTTTAGAACTAGACCGAATGAGTACTGCCTACGAAGTAAATAGGATTCAAGCATCAACTTTTTCATGTTAGATGTTCAACCCCTGTGCGTCGTATCTCATTACTACCCGTGTCATAATAAAGGTAAGTAATAAAACGTAATCCTTATAGAGAAATCGAATAAGCTGCTTCTGTCAGCTCGTCCGTTCGTTCCTCACCGATAGACCCCTTCTAATCCATCAATAGAGACAAATCAAGTGTCATTTGGCACGTATCATGCTTTTCGTGGGGAATTGTTAATTGTTTTGCGGATTCTTGGAGAACATTTTAAAATAATTATTGAAAAAATATATGTAGGAAATTATTAAGCATATATGCATTGGGAGTTTCAGAACACCTAAAACTGCGATCAGTATCTCATTCCATTACACTTAAGAAAACCATTCGATTGGCATTTTAGCCTGAACCTTCTGGAATACGAAACGTTGTTAATTACTTCACTACCTTTTCTGCCTTACGTGACTCTAGAACAATATTTATGAGACAGGCACTAGTTAAACCCAGTTGTTTAATGAAGCATGCAAATTTATTAAAAATGTTCTTTTATCTATAGTTTTTCAATTCTCTATGCCTGAAAGTAGGCGAGCCAGGAAAATGATGTGTCTAAAATTTATTTTTAATATGAACTTGCATAGCATAAATACTTTTGACATGAATTTGTTATTAAAAACGCTAGAGATGCCATACTCTACATGTGTATATAGTGTTTTCTAAAAAATATAAACCACAATAGTTAATAAAACCAATTTTTAGATCTCTAAAGTTTAGCTCTTCTCGATTTTATTTTTGAGGTAGTATACGTTTCAAGAGCAGAACTATTATTTTGACGAGATATATGGATAACCCTCGGTTTTCGTATGCCATAGTTTTTGTTCGATTCGATTTATATCGACATTTTCCGCCGAAAATTTGGCCCAGTGTTTGTACCCACTCGGTTCTCGTGCAGTTGAAATGGTAAGAAACTTCGGTTCATTGTGCTCGGTCACTCATTGGCCTGAATCGAATCTCAATAAAACATTTCACGCAATTGTGGCTGTCTACCCCTCGAGTACTCTTGCGGGTTGCAAGTGTACTCCAATCGTTTTTTTAATGCTGGCGCGCAACGTCTACTGGGTGATGATATCAGTAGCTTCGAATAACACGTTACTCCTACCATCGAATATGCGTTCGGGGTTTTCGTAGTATGTACAGTCGACTCCGGTTATACTGAACTTCTGGGGACTAAGATTTTTGGTTCACTAACAGTCACTATATCCGATGATGTCAAAATTAAATAGAATTTCTCCACAATTATTGATATTAATATAGAGATACAGCAAAATACATTAACACCATGATCTGAAAAGAAGAAATAAAAGAGGTCATCTTCGTTAACATATTATATGTATTATTATATTAATATATTACATATTATTATATTAATATATTATATTATTATATTAATATATTATATATTATTATATTAATATATTATATATTATTATATTAACATATTATATGTATATTATAATATGTTGACGAAGATGACCTCTTTTATTTACTGTCATGAGAACGTCAACAACACCAAATCAGAATTCCCACATTATCTGAAAATAGAAATATCTTTATTTGTCCTTAAAAAATCAATTATTTTCATTTCTTTGCTTCGTACGTTTTTCATTAGTAATTTCTCTAGATCAAGCATGCCAAACCGCGCCCGCACGAGCTACTTGCCCGTCTGGGGAGCCCGGCGCGCCTACGGGCACGGAAAACTTCCCCTGACTCCGCCAACATTTCCCCTTAAAATGCAGAAAGGAGTGTACATGTGCAAGCTGGAGCAGCGGGAGGCAGTGAATAGTGACTTCATACGAAAATATGTTTGCCAGATTTTTTTCTATCACATATTCAAGAATTGTATTATGTTTATATTCACTACTTTTTACTATTTGAGGCTTATTTTCTTACTAAATTTTATATAAGCATCTTTGAAAAGTGACCGGAATATGTTTGAATGGCGATTTTTTCCTTGTTTTCGTTTTGTGTTGTGTTATTAAATAGCTCAGTTATTTATTGTATTAGCAATAATGTGAAATAAATTTACAAGTCTATATATTTAAAAAAATAAGGTATTCTGCCATGGCTTCGTTTAGAGCTTCTACTGAACCGATTGTTGTATTTTTTCCTTTAAATGAAAGAATGTGATCCCTAGATGTGTTATCAGATATTGTTTGTGTTGATTCACCAACATTTATGGTGTAAATTAATTAATTAAATCATTCTTTAATAGTACGCTTATCAATAGTCAATTGTTTTCTTCCAAAGGGTGGCTGTTTGAAAACAGATTATATGAAACGATAGATTCGAGTGCACGATACTTCATGGTGGCGCCGCTCGCTGTTTTGTTTTGATTGTTGAGATTTGTTTACAATTCGTCGAGGTTTTGTTTCAGTGTAATAATTGCATTGTGGCTTTGACAGTTTGCATGTATTCGCTTTTGTGGTGCATTTTGTAGAGAACATTCGGACAGTGGGTTTTGCTCGGTTATACTGAAGTAGTGAAGTTGTTCACAGGTTATGTCGAATTCCGAATCGTTGCCCACGCACCCCAAAGACGCAAACTTACATGGAAAGAGAAAGTCAGCGTAGGTGTCATGATAGTGAGGTCATTTCGTTTTTTGTTGGGTCGTTGTCTATGAAATGTCAGTTTTGTTCTGCTTTGTACTTCCCATGCGAGAGAAATTCTGCAAACGAGTTTACTCTGTGTTGCTTATATGGGAAAATAAGTTACGAGCATTGATTTGTAGGAGATGATGACACATCAAAAAACTTTAGAAATAAAATCCGTCAGTATAATAGTGCTCTTTCTTTTGTGTCATTTGGTGTATTATTGCAATATGTGAGTCATATTGCATTTCCACCTGGTCATGGGCCATAAGTGTTCTAAATTTTGGGAACTCCACATCACAGAATATCTTCGCTGTACCCTGAAGATGCAAACAATGCAACATATTGTGAATATTAGTCTGGGCACAGAATTTTACATTTATCTCAGATCTCACCGTCAAATTTTGACGGGTTTTCACTAGTCTCTATAAGTTAACAATTATTACTCACGGACGAACAGCGTTTTTAACAGAAAATATTTGTCTGTTAAACCTTCTAACCTGAACGTAGAGAGTTCATACTTTTACATCAGTCTTACGTTAAATGGGATAACAAAATCGAGATACTTTTGATTCAAATTTTTAAATTTTACTCTCAATTGAAAATGTGAAATCGGATTGATATATTACTTCATTTTAATGGATCATTTATTTGCCTTAAAGAGAAAATAGTAATTAATATAAATTCCTTTTTGACAATAATTGTCAAGAAAATTCTCCCAAAGACTGTCGTGTGCAAGGTATCGAGTGATGTACCGCCATTCCGTGGCATTTGTACAACCCATACTTTTAAATCTCGCGCCAATTTCTCTGATCGCAATGCTCGCGAGCTCTAGTAAGCTTGTTACTTTTCCCGCGGCCTTGACATGCCTGCTCTAGATCGTTCTCCAAAGTTCGTGCTCTCTCCATACTTGATTCTACATTGTCCACTGTCTCTAAGTATTTTAACACAGTCTTGACACCCTTCAATACCTCTTGCACTTTGCACACCGTCCCATTCCCCGAAGGCCTTTTTACTCGTCTAAAAGCATACGAGATCTTTTCGGTAGCGGCATGGCGCAGGCGGATAATGAAACTGATGTTTTTTTTTTCGTGCGCCCCGGCAGGTATCGCTACGTTGTGGTAGACGCGTGCTTCCTGTCGTTTATGTAGAACACCACGCGCTTTTTCCCGCGGAATCTCAAGTAACATCAAGTTTGAAACTGAATCAAGCAGTCCCGCGTTGCCGCGGCGAGTTTAGCCCACGCAGGACACGCTCTTTCTTTCCGCAGTGAAACTGAGAGACACAGGGTCACCAGTAAGGTCTCCATTCCGGGTCCGCTACCGACACCTCAGGGAAGACTTCTTCGATTTTGGCTTTCGGTTCACTATATTTTTTCCAAGCTGCCTAGTGTTGGAATTTGTAGCGTTGAGGCAATATATTTTTTCCAGAATGAAATTAATTCACAGGATGTAGTTAATTTACAGGATATATGTTCACTATAGCTGAGGTTCAGAGTTCACTATAACTGAATTTTCTTGTACTTATTTATAGTGTACGTGAAATTAGGTTCACTATAACCGAGAGTTAACTATAACCGGAGTCAACTATACGTAACCAGATAATTTGAAAGCCGTTGGAGCCTACTCGAGCACTACTGTCGAGGGATCGAAAGGAAGTTTGTCATGTAGGAAATCTGAAAGACGATATACTCTTTTCATATGCTACGGCTGTACTATTGTCACGAGAGCTGAATGACTCGTGGTGATCAATAGAGAAGTAAAATATTCGATTATAATGATGCCGTTTATTTCCATTTTCATTCGCAGATAACACAGGTAGTGAGGTAGACTTAAATGTCATGCGTTAAAGTTTAGTAACTTTAACATAATATTGAAATAAACATTATGAGAAAACGAAGTATTTACACAGACAGTTTTTGCAAAGCTTGTAAAGAAATCTAAAATTTGAGTGAAGATTTCGGTAGAGCTCTCTGTAAATTCCTCAATTTGATTTTTATATATTGGGTTTTCAAAAGGATTTTGCTGGAAGGCATCTTGTGAGTTAGCTTGTGGGTCGGTCTTCTTTTCCTGGAGTTATTCAATTATACCCACATTTTACCATTTTACCCCGGAAACGGATTATTGATTAAAACAGGACCATTTGTTTTTATTTAATATTAAAATACGCGATGAAGGAGAAAGAAGAATATTTAGAAGTAAATACATTTTTCATTTATGATAGTATTATTTTTAAAAGAATTATAAAGTAAAAATTTAAATTAGGTAATAGACATTTGGATTTGCATATTCAATTCGCTAATAATATCTGATAAAAAAAATTAAATAGGGTAAGTGCTGTGTGCGTTTTTCAGCTGCAGGAAATTTGTTGACAGTAACACTAGACACAGTCCCTTATGATGTGTGCAAGCCCCAAAATGCTACTTTATCACAGGCAAATATTCTCTTCTGGTTGGCAATAACTTTGCTGAGCCCCCACAGATCTGTCCGTTCTCGTTGGAGATGTTCAATTCGATAAGACGTTATCGGTCTTCAGTAGACGGGGTTTCTCGGACAGCGACTTCCTTCAATTCGTCCTCAGTCCATAAGGACCGTACTATGATCGAATCCGTGAAGTCGATTGGCAGTAACTGCCGATAGTATACGATTAAAAGTGTTCACCTTAACGCAAGACATCAAAAGTTTTAAAAAGAATAAAACTTCGAATCTTCGCGGAAGGAATGAAACAGCCACACGAAGGCTAGGAAGCATCGGAGCAGGCGCGAGTTGAGTTATACCCCGCATTCCTTCGGAGCCTGTGGAAGAAGCTCAATTACGCTGCCAAAATATGTTGAGGCAATTGATGGAGTGCTCCCATCGTTTTTTATCGCACTCCGCCCGGGAATTCACTTATAGAAACGTGTTCGACGCCCGCCGCGGGCCACAAACATTCGGGATCCGTTTCTCATTTGTCATCACTCGCCGGCTGCTGCCCGCCCCCACCCCACCTCACATCCTCTTGCGTAATTCGCTCATTCTCGTACTTCACTCATTAGACTGAGAGTAATTTGAGATGTTAGGTTTCATTTTACACTTTATTTACACATTATTATTATTATTATTATTATTATTATTATTATTATTATTATTATTATTTGCGTATCGGCCATTTCTGACCAATCTACACGTTCTCTTCCGAGGTCGTCATATTCTATCCCGAAGATACATTATTGTGTGTCATTATAGCGATCAGCTTTTCGGCTGTATCCCTTGGTAAGACAAGGCTGTTAAGCCTTGAATTATGAATTATGAGGTGATAGGATGATGATGAGAGGCGATCGGGGCCTATTTGAACCATCCTAGCATTCGCCACGGAAAAAAACACGAAAACCTCGATCAGAATGGCAGGCCCGAGGATCGACCCCGGGCCCCCGCGACTGCGAAGTCAACGCGCTAAGCTCTGAGCCACTTCGCTCGGTTAATTATTTAATATTATTATATCACTGTTCCTGAAAAAATATGATCTTTGAATTAGGAAAGACCATTGGTGGTTCGTTCATCTTTTATCAGTTTTCTTGTCTTTTGATATCATAAGGACCACGAAATATTTTGATGGTTAAAGTGGTTCAAAAAGTGGTTTCTCACCATACCGAAATTTCCCAAGCAAACTAAACCTCATTGCTGTGAGACAGCCAAATTGGGGGAAAACCTCCAAGTATAGCATAATGGACCAACTCCAAGTATACCATGAATGGAGTGTCTCCGTTATCACTATTGTTTGCCATATAATTGCTTGATCCAGATTATTTAATAGTTTCATAATGTTTTATTACTGTTACTGATGACAGTTTTTGTGAAAAATAGTGAAAAAAGTGCCGAAGATAAACATTTTTTACTATCAGTGTCCAATGAAAAATATTTATATCGAATGGTAATTTCACTGAGACACTTTAATGCGGTTTAAACGATATTACCTTTTATATTATTCCACAGAGTGTTCCTCTTGAATATGATACTCATGGTGTTCCTAGAGGAATTTGGAAACGCGGGTGAAATATATGATATATCGAAGAACTGGCAGGGATGATACGTGATGTTGTGCATGATTATCCCTTATATTTGGTTTGAACGTTCATTATATTTTGTTATGCATAACGTACTAAGTATATGTTGAGTGCCTCGAAATTTCAAGCTATCATGGACTTGTTGTAACATGTTGCGTTATATTGAAGTATAGCCAGTTTTTCAATCCTAATGTTTTGCGGTAAAAATGTATACAGAAATAAATTCAAACAAAAAAATTACGTCCACAATTTTAAAATTAATTCCCTTTTTATGTCTCACACACAACATGAGAGATCGGAATTATTGATACAGGGGCATTTAAATTTACAGAATCAGTAATGTTACGTGTATCAGATAATTTTAGCTATTTGTTCGATTGTTGGAACTTCGGCAACTACACTTTATCGGAAACTTCAAAGGATGCTATTCCCTAAGTTAACCCATCGACGAGCCTTCCCACTATCCAGCTTCATAACATTCTTGTTTTTCAAAGTCTCTTTCTATTTTAATGATTCATTTTTTAACACAGGGACTAATTCCATTTCATTTTTAATAAGACTTGGTAAGCCATGTACAACTTTGTCGTACTGCTCAACAAATTTCTCTTTCGATGTCTCCTCACATTCTTGTTCGTTCTGTGTGTCTTCGAATAACTTCAAATTTATAAATGTTTTATTCATACTCAAGATATACGATACTGTTTTTATTTATACCCAAAATTAGTAAAATTTCTAAGAATTTTGGACGAATTTCAGAAAAAAATTGAAATATCACGCGAAAAACAATTCTAATAACAAATGTTTCTTCTGATAGTAAGTAGTTCAAAGAAAAGGTTTTTTGGATTGAGTCTCCCATCATTTGCATTTTTACAAGTGTTTTAGATGCGAATTTAAAAGTACAGTTTTTTCAAACCCATATTCTCAAAATATGTAATCTTCGATTTTCGAATTTGTTGACCCAAAATATTATACAAACTAAATTATCACGCAAACAAAGAATTCGCGTATGAAACTGGGAATTTCAAATGTTACAGATGTTTAAAGTCAAAATTGTATTTTTTTCTTCAAATAATCCAATTTGAAAAAGTGTTTACATATTTTTTACAAAGCGTAAAAAATTTACATTTCTAGATCAAAGGTTATTGATTATTAGTTGATGCAACAATATTGTTAATCATCCATTCTGTGTTACCTTAATCTAAATTTGTTAATGTTGGTAAACTAAAAAATAATGTTAATCTATACATTTCCATCACAGTTAAAGTTCTGTAAGTTAAGATTGCGATCAAAGATTATAATGTTTTGTATGTTCTCCTTAGAAGTAATAAGAACACGCTAGGCAAACGAAAATTAATATAAAAGTAAATGAAACTAATAGATCGGTATTATGGATACAATATATCGACGTTTTATTTAACCTTAACCATGTGTTTAACGGTAACACGCTTTCTTGAATGCTGGTTTGTATGCATGACAGACATTTATAGAATTGGATTTAAAGTTTTCGTAGTATGTAGTATGTAGGCACATAAGCAGATATGTGAAACATCCCTGTGCCTCTAGAATGTTAAATATCAGTTTATTAATTCTGTATATTTGTACCAACAATATAATAATTCATGACACAAGTAAATTTAGAACACTAAATAAGTGCCTTATTTCTTTGAACAGAAGTATTATTTCCTTGCAATACAATGATACTATCAACCCATGCGAGAACTCTCTCATGTTAAACCCCCCATCCTCTTCCCTATTTTTGCATTTCCACATTAAACCTGTAATATATCTTTGTCTTCAAGATCTTCTTATCCTCTGTCACTAATCTATATGTCTCATTGTAATTTATAACAATTAAATTCACTCTTGTCCATACAAACTATTCTTATTTAATGTTATTACCGAGCAGAGGGGTACACCAGTGTAATTCATTTGCGTAGAATTTCAAGTAATTAGTTTAATTTCACATACAATTGTAGGTTCTACAGGCTCTGAACAGGTGGAGTAGAACCGAGAAGAGTCGAACCAGCAAAAATGTAAAAGTATGTTCCAGAACATCTCGTCCTGTACATTACGGTGTGAGAAACTTTTCTTTGGGGCCATAGGCCTCAAAATATTAGTTTTTATGGCCCTAAAACGCCTCGTTTAGGAGTTATTTAATGATATAGATTCTAAAAGTGTTGCGACGTGGACGAGTGTTGCGGGTTGCATTTGGCATCGATATTTAAATACGTTTCTTAAATAAATCCTTCACATTTTTGAAGTCAAAGTGCAATTTGTCACTTCTCCGTGAAATTATATTTTTTGGAGTCCTCATTATAAAGACTGGTTGCGTATGAGAGCCGCAAAAGTTATATATACTACTGAAATAATAAAGGGGATTGGATTGAATACACGTTAACCATGTATTCAATTCTGTTAATAAGTTGAGGAGACCATTTTGGGGTTTAGTCAAATACTACATGATATTTGGCTTTGTTATGAGATAAAATGTCTTATGGTTCTTCATAAGAGAACAGAAGTGAAACACAGTTTCTGTACAGATAGTAAATATATTTTTAACACAAACTTTTTTCAAGTGTACAATTAACTATTTATCATTAAGAAGCGATAGCCTTTTTTTCAATCAGAAGTAGAAAAGACCAGGATGTTAAAGTTCGTGGTTTGCGTCAGTTGAAATACTACCGTAAATGTAAACAAGTAGCGTAAAATGTAAATAGAACGTGTAGTTTGTAATGTTAATATAATAGCGTTTTCCATTCGCCGCACTGATGCGCACTCAGGGCAGCTTTCGTGTTCCATTCGACTGCTAGGGCGCACCAGTGCAAAGAAGCGCATGTTCCATTCGCACGATCACACTGAACCAGGGCGCACTCGGGGCGCCCTAAACTGCACTGAACGATCGCGTCAGTGCAGTCAAGTGCACTGGGCCATTGTGAAGTTAGGTACGAAAGTTATCCATTCTGATTTGGATTCGTGGTGAAATTGTGAAGGCAATTGAGGATCTACTGTTACGCAGGGATACTTCGAATGATGAAGTATATTATTTTTCGTAAGAAATGTCTTAAAATAACTTTTGTGACTCGCGAAGTTCGGAAAATCAGTTTGTGTTTTCCTAAAATTTAATCTTCAATATCTTAATGTTAACAAATCCAGTGATATTTAGAAACCAAAGTGTAGGTAGGTTTCAATTTCGAAACTCTAATGAAGTGAAAATAAAAGTAGTGTCCCATACAAAATCATTCAAATATATGTACCAAGAAATGTTTCTATCACGCCCATACATATACCACCGGAAATGTTCATGTTAATATTTTTATGGTTTTCAATAACCAAACAATTCTACAGAAGCCTTCCGGTTCAAAATCTTGTGTACTATATCGATCACTGGCAAATCACGAAAAATGAAATTTCGACACATACGCATTTGAAGTTTTCGTAGTTTTTAAATAAAAAAATCACACGTTAATAATTTATGAATTTAGAAGTAAGAATTACCAAAAGACTACATACAAATTGTAACAATGATCAGAATTCAAAATTATTATTTTTCGAGTTCCATCAGTGTGACAGACCAAGAACAGCCATCTGTAATCTCATTGCGTAGCGCACACGCACTGACTCAGTTCCTGAATCCGTTTCATTCGTAGCTGCCCTTCACGCGTGTGGGGCAGCGGTGTTGCGGAACGATGACGTTTTTGCCCTGCACTAGGGTGGATTTCAGTGCAACGAATGGAAAACCCTATAAGATTTTGTAGCTCTCTACCCATAAAACTGTATACAAAAGATAAAAGTCATTATATACGGAAGAAGAAATAATCTCATCATCACTGGCTGAGTGTGTTCCTTCATTTCTTACAGAGAGAGTTTTTTCTTCTTCGCAGAGCACATCCCCTCTTCTGAACCCTTCTCTTATCACTAGTTCAACTACTGTTTCCAACGCATCTTTCTCCCAGTATTCATTCACAACTTTAGTCATATGAGCGACTGCTTTCATCCGGTCTTCCGTGGAGATTTTGTTAATAGCATCTGTTGTTAAGGTTTTTAAGTGAGAAAGCGATGTGACATATTTCTTTCACTTATTTTCAAAATAAATTCGAATAGATTCAAGTCAGGATGACTGGGAGGTAATTGTACAAGAACGAAACCATTTTCTTGCAAAATTTCATCAGTATATAGACTGGTGGTGAATGGTTTCTCTTTACCAAACCTAAAGCTCAGCTTTTCATAACTCTGGAAGGACATTAATGTTATTTTGGGTCAGCCAAGTTTGAATGGCTATCTTGGGAGCATTTGAGGAGGGGGCCTTCCTTACCAGCTTGATGTGATGTAATTGAATTGGGACTAATTTTGATTCTTTTATGCTCAGCTTCCCTTGTCCGAGTGCGCGTTAGCAGGGGGAGCGCTGCGCGACCTTGTGTGACGGAGTGATAGCAGTTAAAATATCCGTTTATCACGAGTGGCAAAAAAATCAAAATTACTCAAAAACGTTTATCTAACATATGACAATATGTATATCATTAGATTCGTCTTTTTACGCTCGTCATGATAGACTAAAATGTATAGTTCTATTAAAAACAACAACAACAAACGAAGTTACCTCAATATCTCGTAAAATACAAGTCCTAAAATAGAAATTAATAAATGTATCAATTAGCCCCATTCCCTCAAACATTTCCGTGTAAATTTGCAATGCAATTACTTCAAACGTTCAAAAACTGCAGGATGCGCTAAAGTTCATCATTTATTTATCCTCTTTTATTTCATATAAAACTACTATTTAAGAAAAAATGATGTTTTTGATTTAAAAAAACGGCGTGGTTTTTACATATTTTAGGCTTAAAATCGCGTTTCCGTGCAAACGTGTAAGTGGCAAATCTGATATAAAACTGATCAGCGATCCCAAAAACTTATAGGCACCAAATTTTAAAACTGTACTTAAATTTTCCATTATTTTACCATTGTCATACCATTTGACTGGACTATATGGAAAAACTCTCTAATATTTCTGAGAAAAATGATAAAAGATCGACAATATTAAAATTAATTTTTGTTGTCAATTTTGAAGAGCGGCTTAATCTTAGTAGTTTAGAAAATGCCTGGAAACGTACCGGTGATTAAGTGGCATTATATTTGGGACTTATCGGTGTATGACGTGTCCGTCTTCCGACGGACAAGTCTTTAACAAAGAATTCGGAAATTTGTCTATATATATATATATATATATATATATATATATATATATATATATATATATATATATATATATATATTGAGATATACAAAATTTCTCTACATTAATTTCTGCAAAGATCTTAGCGTCCGGCTTGCTGGGTCAATGGGTCACGATATATTATAATCCTTATTACCTTTATAATGGATTATAGGATCCGCAGACTATACAGCGCAGCTGGGAATCTGAAATAGAATGATTCTATATTTCTAGTTCATTACTGTTTGGATTGACTAAATGAAAGATCACTTTCTTTTCTAAAGAACAAAATTTAACAAAGTTTATTGTTACCTTTTAGCAAACAATTTAGTGAATTTAATAAAATGATTTGATGTTATGCCTTTGATCAAGATATCTTTGAATTTACAGTTTTATACCGCGGTTAACTTATCTATTCTTCGTTGATGTCCCTCGTAGACTTCTCAGTCGAAATATCTTGCGAGCTTGCCGTAGTCCAAAGTCCCAAGAAATCCTCTTCTGCCCCTATCCAAACTGGTCTCAAACTATCAAAATTATCAGTCCCGATTACGTCCTATGACATAGTCCCGAAATCTATTACTCGATTACCACTCCCGACAAAGTCCCAATTTATGCATCAATATTACTTCCACATGCAATATCTGCAATATCATTTACTGTCCTTAAAATTTCACGATCTGATAACCCGACTCTGACTATCTGCACTACACTCGCTCCCTCTCACGAACCTACGATCAGTTCAGACACGCGATGCCGGTCAGAATCAATCTTCCTGCTTGATTCCTCCTCGAAGACATATCTTCTTTTTTTTCATAACATTTGACCGTCCTTCTCTCACCCAGCCAATCCATACGTTCGTTACATTTTGGTGTAGCTGACCTTTCGATCGTCTAAACTTCTTCGCCCAATCCCAAATTTTCTACTTTCGGCATGCAGCCACCTCCTAATGCATTTACAAAAAACAAAAACTACATTGTTTATTCACGGTCGTTGCTAAGCCCATGCTCTCGTGATATTTCCTAATGCATATTCCACCATATAGTCTACAAATAAATGTTAGTTTATTTTCATGTGACATATCGGAATGTCACAATATATATATATATATATATATATATATATATATATATATATATATATATATAATTTTTTATTTTACTGATTATTTTAAGAATTTCGTAGGAAGAAGTTTCGGATACATATATCATATCTCATTGTATTGTGAAAACGCCTGATGCTGAATTTTTTGGCTTAAAACCCACAGAAAGACCCGTTTTTTTTAAAAAATTTGTTTATTTATGGTCGCTTTATAACAGCTTAGGTCATCAGCGACCTCATTGTGTTTACATCAGTACATTACATTTCAAGGTCACAAATAGTTGAATCATTACACCATAAACATTATATCAATATATAATAACAAAAATTGCATCATTATTATATTACATTCAACAATTTACTTATTTCTAGTAGTTTCAAAATTGTTTTACAACTTTCTTCTGATTTGAACAGTGAATATAAGCTGCCTTATATGTTTAATGATTTCCTTATATCAACAAATCCTCGGCAGACAAGAATAAAATGAGGAGTAGACACGGTAGCGCCACATTTTGGACAGAGACCAAGGTTTGTTATATTTGACCTTTTGACTCTGTTTCTCCAATACATACGTGGATTCTTTTTGGGTCCATTTTTGATTCCACACGTATTACACAAGAGTTACCAGCATTTGATGCACGGATGTTTGGAATTATCAATTAAGAAAGTGATGAAACTTATTTACGTTATTTAACATATCGCACTAAATAAAGAATAATGTTATTTCCGGAATAAAACCATCTAGCATATCCTCGCAACTATACATAGGTATCTATGTTATGACCGTGAGAATGTTTGAAATAGAGCTACCAAATTGTAATAGATAAATATCACAAATTATCACTCAGAATCTGCAACGTAATGAAACAAAACGGAAATGGACACGTTTTAAGAATTTTTCTTTTTGCAATTTAGGTGTCAAATGGAGAATTTCTAATCCTACCGCATAAAAATCAATTTATTTACAAAAAACTTAAAACATGAAAAGTTTACAACACATGTAAAATTGGTCATAAATAGCATATCTAAAAGGAGAAGTTCATGGGAATAGTTTTCAGTATGTTGAAAAACATTATTTGTCCCTGAGGTCAAAAAGACCCCATACAGTGTATGGGTTAAGCGAGTATACTATTATAAATAGCGTCCCTTGTGAGTGGCTGCCATTGCATGGCTCCCACGGTATGGCATGGCCATGTCTAACATATCATAGATACGCCTCTGTCCCTACTTTACGAGGATTTTGTAGTCGGGCAACATGGATGCGTGATCAGTTCTATTGTTTCTCCAAGTTCTGGTCGATGAAAGAAAGAAATCAGAGACGAACAGAGTCTGGAGCAGAGTGTGGCGAGCAGACGAGCAACGATTGACAAGGTAGGAACTTCACAACTGTGAGGAGGCATTGAATGATATGAATAAAAATGAGCAATTGCTTCAAATAATATGAATAAAGGACGCGAGCAATTGTTCCTATCTTGAGAAATTTCTCCATTGGCAACTGCTCGGTTAAAGAGCAATTGTTTACCTTTCGTATGAATAAAATCGAGAATTCTAGTGCGAAGCATTTACTTCGAATTTTCGGAGCAACCTCAGTAAGTGACTTAAATCGTATTGAATGGATGGAAGAGAGGTTATACAAGAACTGTTGTGAGCTGGTGGTGAGGTTTTAGGTAGTGTAGTGAGTCTCTGGTCTTTCTGCAGGTTAATTGTAGGAGTATTTATAATAAAACTGTTCATTTCTGGAACACTGTAGAATCTTATAATGTAGATGTGATAGGTACGGGATCATGGCTCAATTCGGAAATATTAAACGCTGAAATCTTCAGACAAAATTTTTTAACATTCAGACGTGATAGAATAGATCGCATTGGCGGGGGTGTTTTTATATGCGTAAAAGACAACTTTGAAGCAGTAGAGGCATGGGTGGATGACAAATTTGAAATAATAGGTGTACACATTCAAGATAGAAATTCAAAAAACCAATGGGAAATTATAGGTGCGTATAGGTCACAGAAAGATGGGCACGAACCGTTGCAAAGACTTGTAGAGCGAACCCGCGCAATCAGGAAAAGCGGGAAAAACGTCATTATCGGAGGAGACTTAAATTAACCGCACGCTACCTGGGAGGGGGAAGTGGGGGCTGAAGGCGCCGCCCAACGCCTCGTTAACGAGTTGGTTTGGGACAACGGCTTAACGCAGGTAGTGACTAAACCGACACGCGATAATGCTTTACTGGACGTTTTCCTTATTCGACCGGTGGACAAACTTCTTTCCTGCGAAATAATTCCTGGAATTAGCGACCACAAAGGAGTCCTTCTAAAAATGTGCAGAGAGGGTAAGCGAAACGATCCCGTTAAAGAAAGAAAAATTTTTCAGTTTTATAGAACAGATGTTACAAACATGCAATTATATTTGAAAAGCAAATTTTCAACTTGGGCTTCTAGCGGATGTACAGTAGAACAGATATGGACAAACTTTAGGAACATAATTTTAGAATGCTTAGAAAAATTCGTGCCTACCAAGAAACTACGGTGCAATTCGGATCCGGTCTATTTCAACAAAGAAGTGAGGCGACTGAAAAGGAAGGTTAGGAAAGCGTATAGTAAACGTAATGTAAACAAGGAACAGAAGAATAATTTTCTACAATTATCTAAAGACTTACTAGAATTAAAGTTACATACCCAAGAAAATTACCTAAAATCAATTCTAAACGATCGATTGAACTGTTGGCAAAATTTCTTCAAGTATGTGAGACATAAGAAAGGGAACAAAGAAAATATTCCAGCGATCTGCGGAGCTGACGGTTCGTTAATTACAAATGACAGTGAAAAGGCGGCTTGTTTAAATAGGCATTACGCGTCGGTTTTCAAGCCGAAGGATCAGATTTCAGTAAATAAATCAACACCCGTTATAGAAACCTTTAGAGTCGATGCAGGAATTATTAGAAAAAGGATTGCAAAAATTAGGAGAAATAAATCTGTAGGTCCTGACGGAATACCAGGAGAAATATTGAAATTGGGAGGGGAAGCCATGATTCCTTACCTTGCTCGGTTAATGGACGTCACTGTAAATAATAATACGATTCCTCAAAATTGGAAAGAGGCAATTGTAGTGCCGATTCACAAGGGAGGAGACAAAAGGATTGTTAATAATTACAGGCCTATAAGTTTGACATCAGTTGTATGCAAGCAGATGGAACACATGATTGCGGAATATATTAGACGAGTCTGGAATAAAACCGACTGGCTTTTTCAAAATCAACACGGTTTTCGTCCTAGCTATTCGTGCGACAGCCAGACTATTTCTTTATGTCAGGACATAGCAGATTCATTAGACGAAGGGAGTAGGGTCGGTGCAGTAATATTAGACTTTTCTAAAGCATTTGATCTGGTTCCACATGGCCTTTTAATTGAAAAACTGTCAAAAACTGGATTAAATCATCGAATAATCTTGTGGATAAAAGAATTTCTTACGGGCCGAACTCAAACAGTCAGAATAGGTGACAAACACTTATCGAAAGCCGATGTAACCTCGGGGGTTCCCCAGGGGAGTGTGTTAGGGCCATTGCTATTCTTAGCGTTTATTAATGATATTGCAACTGGAATAAAATCGAAAGTTAGACTTTTCGCCGATGATTGCATAATATATAGGAGTATTGGCGCGTCTTCGGATGAAAATGTTTTACAGAACGATCTTAACTGTTTATGGAACTGGGCGTGCAGAAATAAGATGGAATTAAATCCGAAAAAGAGTAAATTCATTTGTTTTACCAAATCTCGCTCGAATGTACACTCGAATTACAAGTTAGGAACTAACGATATACCGCGTGTAAAAAACTGTAAGTACTTGGGTTTGGTCCTGCGTAGCGACTTGGGCTGGTCGGATCATATTAACAATACGGTCAAGAAATCATGGAGGGCGCTGCACTTTGTAATGCGCATTCTAAAAAACAGTAGTTTGAATGCCCGATCCTTGGCATATACTTCACTTGTTCGTCCTATTTTAGAGTACGGAGCGGCCTCCTGGGACCCGTACAGAAAAGGGCAAATCGAGGCGTTAGATAAAATTCAAAAACGGGCCGGGAAGTTTGTAAATCATGGACGCGTTGATGGACGAGATGAATGGGAACCCTTATCTAAGAGACGGGAACGGGCGCGTTTATGCGTAATGTACAAGACATACAAAGGGGACTCAGCATGGGCAGACCTCAGTAAAAGATTACAGAAACCTGATTATAAAAGCAGAGGAGACCATCCCTGGAAAATACGATGTAGAAAGCAAAGAACTGATGTAGGCAAGTTCTCCTTTGTGAATCGTACTATAGTAGATTGGAACAAACTACCTGCAAAAGCACTAGAGACTCTTCCTTCTAATGAAGTGAAATTTAAAAATATACTTAATTCTATGTAGGTCATCATTAATAATACTGGAACTTTTATCATTATTATTATTATTATTATTATTATTATTATTATTATTATTATTAGTTTCATTATTATAATCGTTAGTATTATTAATAATATGGTCATGTCTCTTATACAGTGAAGTGAAGTGTGGTGGGGGCATGGAAGGGGTGGGGAGTGTAGTGTAGTGCAGCGCAGTGAAATGAAGTGAAGTGAAGTGGAGTGAAGTGTTAGAAAAGCTATAAGTCAACATATAGATAACTCAAAATTAATTATAACTAGGATATTAATCTCTAATTATAATTGTAATTATATTTGTAAATATTCGTAATAGTTTTGTAATTGTCGTATATCTAGTTGTAATAATGTTTGCCACCGAGCATTAGCTCAAAACGAACTTTAATAAATCTATCTATCTATCTATCTATCTATCTATCTATCTATCTATCTATCTATCTATCTATCTATCTATCTATCTATCTAGTGAGTGAGTGAATAAATGATAGAAGACTTCTTCCTATTTTGCCAACAATGCACGTCAACTGTGCCATTTAACCTAACAAGGCCGACACCATCAGGAACAAACATCTTCCGAATACAACAATAAGTTCTTTAACATCCATTTACAATGCATGTCTCACATTAAATTACTTTCCTCAAATATGGAAAATTGCTCTCATTATACCCATTCCTAAATCATACAAAAACAAACAGTAAACCAGGAATCTAATCATAAATTACAGTTAAGTACAGTAAAGTTGAAATCTACAGTACTCTTTCTAATGAATTTAACATTTATGCAGGATTCCCTCAAGAATTTCCTCTTTCTTCTTTACTTTTTAATTTATTCACATCAGATACACCACACCTACCAAATTCTGTGACAGCGTTTTTTTGCAGATGATACTGCAATCTTCACTTCTCATAAAATCATTCTTAAAGGTAGAAACAATTTACAATACGACCTAAAACTATAATTTCTTGGTATAACAATTGGAAAATTAAAATTAATTCTCAAAAATCGTAAGCAAATTTTTTTTCTTAAGACGAATTACTCACACTTACCCCCTAATTATGAATGGAAAAGAAATTCTTTGGCTTTTCTCTAATAAAACGGCAACATATTTACGACTACAATTTGATCCTAAATTAGCTTGGAAAATACACATCTGCCATTGCCCATAAAACGAACATAAAAATTTTAAAACTATATTCCTTCATTAACAAAAACTCCAAGTTACCTACAGAATGAACCTTATCTATATTTAAATATATTATTCGCCCATCGCTAACATATGCCCTCCCCTATTTGGGGATGTACTGTAAAAATATAATTTTCAAAAACTAGAAGTTATACAAAATAGGTACTTGAAAAATATTCTAACATCCCCTTGGTTTATACGAAACAAGCAAATTTTACAAACACTAAGCACTGTTCCTTTGAAAACCTGGATTAATTTCCACTTCAATAAATTCTTCTCCAGTCTTTCTGCTTCTCCTGCTCAATATTTTTAGCATTGGCAAATCAGGTAGGCCTTATCCACATATTCCTTCACGCTTTGCTCCAACTTCCATAATTAACTCATCTTTTCTTCTTAATAACGGACTAGAAAATTTAAAAATTATAAAATATATTATTACTTTGTAGTGTACTGCAAATACTGGCTCAACTTATAATTATACAAACTTATAAGGTGTTATAGAAGAATGTTCTGAGGTTACTTCAGTAAGTTTTCCCTCTTAAGCTCTAATTGTTACGATAACTACTTCAACCTCTTGAATGGTATTGTAGTATCGAACAAGGATAAATCATTTTAAAAAAAGAACGAGCACGTGTTGCGCGGAAACGTAGACAGAAAATCAACAGACGAAAATTCACCAATCGCAACCGATCAGTTAGCGAGAAGTAAATGCTCCAAGTTTCACGAAACTTTTTATTCATATGAAGAGAAGCAATTTCTCATGAGAAGTAGTAGGTGTAGTTCCTACTTATACTCGTGAGCAATTGCTTTGGAGTTCTTTTATTCATATCGCTTCATCATTCAGGTGGGTGTCGGGGTTCCCGAGCAAGAGCCGCAGGGTGGCGACCAACGGATCAGCGGTTCCAATGTGCACCCGACTCGATCTAGGCAAGTTGGCGGTCGCACTATAGAACATAGAGAATAAAGAATGAAAATACGTAATTGGAAATGTATACGTAATAACCATAAAACGTAAAATAACAAGTTTCTTTTCCCGGCATGAAACAATATGTATTTATATCTTGAACATATAAAGCATGTCCTCTTTTTCTATCTCGACAACCTTGTACTAACTCTTATTTTCTACATGTTCCTATTGTAGTAGAGTAAACGACGTTTTTGTTTGCTCTAGTTCTTAATCAAGTAAGTTTTATTTTGAATGATTTTCGAATTAATGTAATAATTATTTGTTAAAACACAATTGTGTAGATTATTAATGTGATTTGTATTATTAATGTATTATTAATATTGATTTACGAAAGGTTTTATATGATTTCCTATCCCAAGACCAGTTTCAACGTAGGAGGGTCTACAATTACAGGTCCAGCATTCTGAGGTAACACCGGGACTTCGCCTCATATGGAAATAGCCAAAATATTTTAAAATATATTAATATTTCTGGGGACGTAATCTCTTGGTTAAATATCGAACGCTTACACGTATAGATTTTAGCCATAAAATATTGTGCAAATATGCCACAGAAATATTAACTTTCGCTCAAAAATGTTTAAAATAAATAGTATGTATGCATACATTTTGCATTTCAGTGTATAAATACAGAATGCGTAAATCGTACACGATACTTCAATAAATTTTATTTCGCCGGCCTTAGCCATTATTTATCTGAACGTTTTTTGTGTGCGTTTTTTTATAATTAAAAATTTTTATTTTGAAATACGTTATTAAAAAATTGAAAATATTCAAATCAAATTTTATACTCTTGTTCTTAAAAATCTTCAAAATGTTTTATATGCAAAACGTTTTCTGATTTTATTTTGCCATGAAATGTAGAAACATAGTTTTTGACGGATATCATAATTAAAAAAATCATGCAATAGCATGGACATATCAGTTTTTTGTTACGAATTTACAACAAAAGAATAAAAAGTTAAACAAAGATGTGATCGTTGCGGATGAATATATTTGTTCAACTAGCGTGTATTCTGAATAATTGAATTAATTTGTTCAAAGAATTTGAAAATCAAACAGATTAAACGATATAAAATATATTTGTACAATATTCAATTTTTTCTCGTCAATAATAAGTCTAAAAATAATTATTGTCTTGGAACATCAGCATCAGGCCAATTAACCATAATCTGAGCATATTTTTCACTAACGTAGAAACTTAAAAAATATCCTGAAAAAACGTGTATTGCTCTGGAGGAAAATAAAATAAAATGCTGAGAAAACTAAATATAAAATATCAAGTTAATTGCAAAATATAAGTTACGAACATGGATAGCGATTTCTATTTGTTTCGAAAAGTTTCTTTAATGTTCGACAGTATTACGCAAATGTCGTGGAACCTCACGCTTTCTTGCTTTGTCACATAGAGCCTATTAAGAAATACATTCTGAGAAAAATCGAAAAAAAGTGCACTGTTCCCACTTCATGAAATTGTTCGGTTGAACTTGGTGTCAAAAGGTAATGCACATGGTAAAGTAAAAAATAAACATGAAACGAAAACTAATCATGTCCTATTTTAACACGAAGTACAAACGAGAATCAGCTTCTGTCTAAGCTTGTTAAGTCGACCAAATGAGGAGAAAGAGGTTTTTTTCTGCTTGTTTTTCGGTTCAATTTTTAAAGATTAGAAGCTAACTAGTAGACAAGCTGGATTGCTGAACAAAACCATACAAAATGGATTTACAAAAAGTAGCACTTACACTGCTCACGAACAACAAAGAAAATACTCTCGTATAACACTACAATAAATTATATACTTGAAGAAAAAAGTCTTCACGTATATTGCAATAACCTTCAGCTAGGTCAAATTCAGTCGCTGTCTGGAGGAGAATTCTAGCGGCCGGCTGCTCTGATCGGTAGTTTTCCGTGGTTTCTCCGATCAACACCACGTGAATGCCGGAGCAGTACCCTACCAAACGGACCGCGTGCGAACTTTCCTTCCTCTTCCTTGTCCTATCCTCTCCCTTTACACACACACTTACACTAACGTGCACTACACTACCACATTCTGGGAGACCGGTCGGGAGCTTAGAGCTTGTCCCGGCTGGGGCGGTGCCCCGCTGGTGGAGAGTCCTGGTTAGGGGGAAACACCACTAGCCGAGGGTAGGTCGGTGCCGGATCTCGCCATCCAGCGGGGCAAGATCACCGCCATCGCCAGGGGAAAACATGCACTACACTAACGGGAATAATGACCAAAGTAGGTGACGTGCCCGAAAACACGAAAAAATCAATCAATCAAGCCTTCAATAGTGTATAAAATACAGTTCTTTACACACCAAGAATTTCGATCTCAAGAAGCTAAGATTTTCTTTTGTTTTTTAAAATTTATTTTATTTTTTACTGGTACGTTATAGATTGGTGTTGTCTTCGTTACTGAGCTCGATATAAACTGTATAACTAAGCTGGATCGAGAGGATAGTGATTACGAGGGATGAATGAAAACTGTTGAATGGTGCTACATGTTCTCTTATGGGTAGAATTATGGGAGAGAAATATGGAAAAACAAACCGAAACAAGTTAACAGATAGTTAATTAGTAAATAAGTCAACTTGAATCGTAAAATCACGCGAGTACTATGGGTGTTAACTGGTTCTAATGATCGAGCCCTCGGGCTGAAAAAGCCCTTCAGGCTTTTTGTTGCCGCTCGATCATTAGAACCCTTAAAACGCCCTGATGCATAAATAACCATTAAGTCGCATTTGTGGACATTGGCGACTAAGTTGAAAGACATTTCATAATATTTTCATCGGTTATAAAAGCAATTCTTAAAAAAATTTGAGAGAAAAAATATACCTAACAGGATACATATAACGTTGTTAAATACAAAATTGCAATTGTACCGAGTTGAAATATATTTTGTAGGGTTATATTTCATTTAAAATATTACTTAATTTACAGAATTGTAGTACTTTATTTTGATAACCCTCAAATGTTAGAATAAGGTCTTGCTCATCTTCGTTGTGCTTGCTTCTGTTGTGCTGAAATAGAGTACAAAGGTATGACAAATGGTGTATATTGCGAAAAGTACGACAGAGCACATAGGTGAGAGGGTAATCTCTGAATGCGGATCTTGTTTGCTGATAAAATCCAATATTAATAAGTGGAAAAATATCAATACTACTCAAAATTGCTACAAAATACCCTAAGTTTTCCAAAACCAAGGCACAATGTATACTCTTCAAAAAAAGAAACACGCTCAATAATCAACTTAAATTGACATTAGGATTGCAAACAATGAAAACCTCAAATTAAAATCAAAATTTTGGAAGATTTATGACAGTAAATTAACATGTGAATCACACAAAAAAATACAAATGGAATGTTTTCACAGACTAAATACAATAGAGTGTGTTGTTGCCTCTAATTCGGGAGCTGACAAAAATATGATACTGTCATCCTACAAAGCTCTAATACAATGCGATCCAAGCTTGAATACGGATCTATTGTATACCAATCTGCTAAACAAACAATTTTAAATGGTCTCAGTACAATTTAATCGAATTGTTTGAGACAGGCAATTGCTGCTTAAAGAACCAGTCCAATCTCGAACATCCTCGCAGAACTTAACGAAGAACTGCACATAAGAAGAAGGAAAGTCTGTACACAGATGCATACAAAATATCACAGCCCCCGCTCCACCCAACACTCAAGAATGTATTTTCTTCTGGGAAGAGTGAAAAATACTTCAAGAATTCAAGAGCACGTAATCCAGCCTACCGCCTATAAATTCAATTTCTCAACTCAATACAGAGTTTCCGTTAATGAAACAAAAATTAATTCTCAAAAGTTAACCAATGGAACAAAATTAACAGGGATAAATTTGGATTGTAAGCCTTTGCAGATAGCATTGCACTAATTGCGAAAGATATTCCATATGCACAGAAACAACTTGAAATATTACATGGACAAGCGACAAAAATCGGACAGCAAATTTTATATGAAAAAACAAAATGTATGACAGATATTCAAACAACCCCACGAGAACTTAAAATTGGAAAAAAAAGTATTCCGCGCTAAGGAATTCAAGTACCTAGGAGAATGGATTACTGAAAATTGTAATGAAACGAAATCCATAGAAACAAGAATTCAAAGAAAGGAAACAGTATTTCAATTAACAAAAAGTGCTTGTCATGGAACTGCAAAATTCGCCATTACCTGACAGTCATCAAACCGAAAGCATTCTATGCATCAGAAACTCTTAACCTTCAACATAGAACTTTAAAACATCAGTTAGAAGTTAAAGAAGGCAAAATTATGAGAAAAATCCTTAACCCTAAAACCAAGAATGATATAAATTACCCGAAGCCAAATATGGAAATCTACAAACAAATTCCTAAAATCATAGATTCAATGCGAATGTGAAGGATACAATTTATGCGACATTTAGAAAGAATGAATGCTAGCAGGTTAACAAACCAGATCCATGTCTTCTTGAAAAGTAAAGTCATCAAACCTAAGTGGTACAGACAAACAGAAAATGACCTCAGAGAATTGGGACCAAATTTACAAGATTGTGATATAATTAGAAAAATTACAATATCGTAGAGTTTAGAGGGGGAAGAGAAAGTAAAACGAAACATATGGTCTGAGCAACCAAGACCATTCGTTGCGAATGAGATATTATGGACTAACAAGAAGGCCACAAAGTGTTGATTCCGCGTGGTCGTTAGTGACCCACTCGCGAAGAAGAAGAAAAGACCATCGTGAACATCAAAAATAAAAATTAATCATGATTTAGATATACACTCCAAGAAAGATATAAATTCCCCAATATATGAAGCTCTCTAGAACGAAATTATAAACAAGCATGAGAGTTTTTGTGTTTTCACAGATGGTTCAAGAACAAAAAATATAGACAGGTTGTGCTTTAATGATTAATAATGTCATTGAAACAATGATATTTGTTCTACATTTTACAGTGAAAGGTATGCTATACTTAAAGCTTTAAAGACTATTATTGCTCAACAAATTTATAATATATACAGACTGCCGATGTGTTATTGGATGCTTGAGATGTTACAGACAAGAACTTATAATCGAAGAAACAGTTAATGTACACTACGACCTAATTCAAAAAGAGAAAGAAATAATTATTGTTTGAATTTCATTTCATTTCGACATCAAAGGAAATCCAATAATATATCATGCTGCTAGAGAAACCATTAACTTAGCACTCCAAAAACACTTAGTATCACATATAGACTTCAAAAAAGAGCTTCACCGAAGAAATAGAAAATTCTGGAATGACGAATGGATTAAATCACCTCCAACCAGCTTTTTGAAATAAATTAAATCCTTGATTGCGCCTTTCCTTAAAAATAGAAAATATCAAAATATTCTCACTCTTTTACGAATTGACCGTTCAAAATTAACACACAAATACCTGCTAACAAAAAAAGATCTCAAATTATGTGATCATTGTAAAATTATTCTATCATATATTTTTACATAGGGCCCAAAATATAATTATCTGAGAAAAAAGTAAATTACTTGGTCGCTAATGACCTCGGAGTTAATGTAACGTATAAATAAAGCATATTTTAAAAAATGCGAAACGTTGGGCGTAACTGGGCTCAATTAGCCTAACATATTTCTCGGGTACCCATTCTCACAATTTCCAATACTATATTTTCTGAATTTGCTAGTATGAGACGTTTCTGCTATGTTTGTTCCATTATTAAAAAGAGAATGTTAAAGGTTTTGCACATATTATCAATAATTTATTTCACTGGCTGTAAAAATGCAAATTATTGTCAATTCAGATTTTCATTCCACCAATAAGAGAATATATTCAGACTTGCATATAATATCAAAGAAATGTTTCCAAATTGTAGGAATACGTACCTTATTAACAAAATATTTTAAGTTACAAAATAATCCGTGGCATCAAGATAAAAATAACCTTTCTCGAAGTCATTGCAAGGAAAATAGAGAACGTCTTCATCTTTCGCGAAGTAAAATTAACTTCAAACCGTTTGAAAGACTCGCTTAGTGACTCACGAAGAAATCTATGGACTTTTTGTAAACTTCTGGTTCAGGGAAATAATCTTAAAGGATAAGATGGATAGCTACACAGTGAGTCACAAAGAACTAAATGTTTATGTGTCTAGTCCTCTATATTGGTGGCCAGGGAAATTTGTTTTCTTGGCTCTCAATTCCCTTTTGGATATGTCTACCAATCAAATTAATTAATGTTTCATCTACCTCCTATGATATAAAATGTGAGGAAGAACAAGAAAAACTGTTTTCAAGAAAAGAAATGAATAATTTAAATATCGGCGAGAATGTATTTATCCCCAATTTTTCAACACATTATCCCTAGCATTACGAAGGGGAGGTGTACAGAAACCCGTCGATTATTACTTTCTCGCAACTGCTTACGCAATATATAGAAAGTATTTTAGTTCAGGAAAAAACGGGCCCTTGTAACGAAAAAGTGGATAAATAATTTCATATATATAGTATATTAATTCCTCTAACACGTTGTGTAGTCAAAATCCATGTTATGTTGGTCCTTGATACCCAAAAATCTATTGACGGCAAAACGTTTCTCCGTCCGTTCGTCTGTCCGCCTGTGAACAACGCTAGCTCCTAAACCATTCAGCCGATTTTCTCCAAAATTTATATTTCCCGATCGAACTGGCTGGTGTCACGGCCCCTTAAATTGAAAATCGACATTTTAATTTTGGGGAATGCATTACAAAAAGCCTATGAAATATTTTCAAAATTTAAAAAAATGGCACCAAATTTTTTTTAATGAAATTTTGATCTTAGATAGCGTAAAGGACGCTTAAGAGAATGGTGCAGGTCTCATTATCGTTGAAATACATGATGTAGAGGCTGCGTAAGATTGGGAGAGATTTTTTGAAGTGGTTGTGCCAAGGAAACTGCTTATCGTCTTTTTGTGCAGTCTTGTGATGAGGGAAGACTCTGAAAACGAGAAATATCCAAACTGTTAGCATTCGTCGGCATAAGAATAATTAAGTATTGAATAAATTGTTACCTGTATGAGGGAAAAGGAAATCGTTTTCCTTCTGGTTTTCTCTCTGAATTCGTGCGTGTGAACTAAGTTTACGAGCCAACCTTGCTGCTTCACGAATCAAACAGACCTCGAGCAGTTCAAAGTACGTCATGCGAGGAATGAAGTTCTTTCTATTTCCAAGGTAAACGACGAGTTTTTGAGGGAAAAATAAACTCGATCGTGGGGTGTTTGAAATACTTTTGCATAATTAACCGTTTGCTGTTAATTATGCTATAATTGATTCTTTCAAGTACGGGGCCAAATTTGAATTAATTTGGCCGCCTATGTGCCAACACTTAGTTTTCGAAAATTACAATAATTGAAACATTTCTGGGCGTCGTCCTACTACTACAGTTATGTAGATATTTTTTTTTCTCAATGAAACGTGTTCATAAAAACAGGTCTTTAAGTATGGTCATGTTCAAGTTAACGAAACTATGGGTATTTTGTTTACATTTCTCTTTATTTTTTCACATGTGTAGCAGAGAACGATAAAGAAAGTGGTGTTGGTTCCATTTTTTAAAAGCAAACATTTATCTTTCGGAACAGTTTTTGCAGAAAAAATGAAACGGTTTAGCGGGCTTTGTTGCTACCAACCTCTGTTGCGAGAATGTCTTCGTGTGACGCGTTGTCATGTCGCAAAGTAGCAACACAGTGGTTTCAAAATTCTTCGAATTCCTCGTACTGTTGTTGGTAGTGATTGTATGATGTAGACAATATTCTTATTGTAAAGAAGAAAATAAATAGATTGAAGGAAAGTAATAAATTTAACTTAAGAAGTTACAAACACACTTCTTTACTGTAAGACGTTTTTGATGGCTGATTATGGTATTAAAAAATTGAAAGCTCACTTCAATGTTATCAAAGCAGATGTGTGAAATTATTCTTGCTTTTCTGGATTATGTGCTGCAATTACTGTAACACTTAAATTTAATTCTGTTTGTTTTATTTATAAAAGTAGGAACTGCTGCCTCTGACTGTCAAAATTAACGCAGATATGCATCAGATGCGTTTTGTTTGAATTTGAAGTTTTCAAGTAATAGCAGAAGCGTAAGTAGCTCATATATGGCGATATTTAAATATTATGTAACCGTTTCCAATAATAGAGAGAGTATGTGCTGTTATAGAGTCAATAGTTTCCGAATACTCATCGATTTATTCTCATTTTCGCAAATTGGCTCCTCAATATTCAGTTAAAACAATAATCGTTCAAAATCATCCTGTAATTTTGAGATACACTAGACAATTTCAACACTTAAGAAGTGGTGAAAAACAGTACAATTAGTTGTAAAGATTACTGTAGATGACTGAAATCTAAAATAATGTATATTATTACCATTATACGTACAAACATCTTTCTTCCTTATCATGTACTCTTGGGTAGTATTTTTGTGACACTAGATTTTTGAAGGCGCTGATCTAGGCCGTTATGTTAATGATAGTCGCCGTACGCTCCATGGCGCAAGTTACGTCTGCACGGCTCGGTACCGCTCACTCTAATTGAATCGTTTATTTCAGAAACCTGTCAAACGCCAAAATCTAAAAAGCGCTTTAGGGGTGGAGTATTTTTCCATGAGGGTAGACATATCGTTTAGTGTATATTTACCTCAAAAATATTCATTTATCAACTGCTTTGATATTCAAAAATATTTTAAAATCAGAAAAATTCGAATACTTTTTCTCAGTTTTCTCGTAATGAGAAAGTTGGCGTTTGACGGGTTTCTGAAATAAACGATTCAATTGTGGTGCGTACTCTGATTGAGTCTCACGTTACCCAATTGCCTGACGCCCAACATTATTGACGGTTTCTTCTTTAAATCTCTCTGAGTTTAACTCAGAGCCAACACTGAAGCTGTCTCTGCAGCAACTCTGACTGGAAGGTCCTGGGATTTGTGTCCCGACGGAGGCAGGATTTTTGACAAGCTGAATCGAATTCAGCCACTAGCAGGAAAAGAATTCTAGCGGCAGGCTGAACGGTTGTTCTCCGCGGTTTCTCCTATCAATACCGCGAGAATGCCGGAGCATTAAGAAACCGCGCTTGATCTTTCCTTTCTCTTCCTTCTATCCTTACTTTTACAAACGCCTACATTAACATGCACTAAACTAGCACATATGTCGGAAGATTATCTGGGCTGGGGCAGTGACTCGCTGAGGGAATTCTGCGTCAGCCCACATTAGGTCGGCGCCGGATCTCACCTTTCAGCGGTATGAGAACACCGTCACATCACGCAAAAAACATTCAATACACTAACGGAAATAATAATCATGGAGTTGCGCTTGGAAACCTGTCAGTCAATCATTGAAGTCATCTCTCAGTCGTAGATGGGACTTGGTTTGGTCACGTAAAATACCACTCAGGAAACGAATCAATTAGCAAATAATTTCAAAGCAAACCATCAGGTGGCGGAAATTCATTATATATAAATGTCTTTCCTAATGCCCAGATTTTTCGATAGAGCCGAGCCAGGCAATTGTATTCATGGTAGTCGCCATGTGCTTCATTCCGCAAGTGGGCATGCACGGCTCAGCACTGTTCAAGGCGCTTATTCTGAAGCGCATAATCTAAACATTGAATTAAAACAATTCGTTTCATTGAAATAATTATCAAAATAATCGTTTCACGCGTACAGCGAATTTTACCAGTGAGAAATCAAGGAATAGGCTAACACCCAATGAAGAAATAAATATCAATGCTGAAGAAGAATAAAATCATTAACAAATAATTTGTACTGAGAAAATTACTTTTAAATAAATTTTATTTCGGTGAATGAGCCACCTATATCCAACGAAACTTTTTCTCTTCACTCTAAACATTTTAAATCGCAATGCATTTGAAAATACAATTGACTGAAAAGTCATATTGTACCTTTCATATTACGTATGGATTAAAGAAATCCTGTTAAAATCTACACGATTCATTACAGAATTTTTATCGTCAAATATTTGTGGAAAATGCATTGTAAACTATAAATGTGTTTCAGGGAAAGACACGGGAAGATAATTTGTCACTTCGTATTAAGATATGTAATATCGTACTATAACTTCCCGTACATGACAAAATATTCAGAAAAATGCTCCAGTGAATTTTCTTTACACATTTCACTATCCGTCTTACTTTTACTTTACGTGTTTTTTCTTTATTTACAACTAGCTCAAGTAATTCGGCGTTGCTCCGTATGTACTCTTTGAACAGCCCTGCTTTTTGAAAAATATAGGCAGGAACATTTTTTTCCCTAATGCCTTTAATTAGCCTTTAATTTTGAGTATGGTTTCATAATTATTTTGAGGATTTTGAGTATTGAGGTATACATATATAAGAACGTATGTTATCTGTATCTCATTGCAGATCCCGTTTTTTATTAAAAAAATGTGGAAACAATTACGTTAGCTGGAAAAATATTTTCCTAAATTTATTGAGCCTTTAATTTTAAGTGGGATTTCATATATTTCCGAGGTTCTTGAGTTTTCGTGTAAATTAGTTCATAAGAACATACGTTATTGTTTCTCTTTGAAGAGACCCGATTTTTAGAAAATATAGGCTGGAAGAACTTTTTCCTAGAGTCTTTTAGTAGTCTTTAATTTTGGATATATTTTCGTTGACTTCCATGTGAAGATGTATTTTGCAGAGGGGCACTGCTCCGTTTAGACTAAATCTAGGAGCGCCCAAGAATTTGGGAAATCTACAACAGTCTAACATTCGGGAATAGAGCCCTTAATTAGCCTAAAATTAGCATTTAATTTTTTAATGTTTTGACTCAGTTTGGTTTTTTGGCGCTGCTGTCTTTAGGTGACTCTTGAAATAGCCGAAGAGGTTTAATTTTCCGGGCACGTGCCAGGGTCCTTTTACATGCTTCAAGTAAGACATGGCCACTGTAGGACTTGGCGCTCTTTGAAAATACACATGCCTCATTCGGGATCGAACCCGCGTACTAGGGGATGGCAAACCTTGAGCTAAGCACTCGGCTACGGCTGTGCTCGCAACGAATGTTAAAACAAGTGTTTTGTCTCCTCTCCGGGGCATTCTGGGCGATAGCGCACGTAGTCCCGGCGACGAGGAGCGAACTGTTTGCTCTGATGTAACCTGACCTTTTGAACTTTGTATTGTACTTAAAAATGGAATAAAATACTTTTTGGGCTTGCAGCTTTTGGGGCGCATATCGGTAGGCAAAGCTGGAAGTAGTGCGATGTCGGAGCAGGTTAATTACTTTGTCAAGTATGCAACTAAGTAATAGCCATAGAGGCTTTTTTGAGATTTAAAAAATCATTGTCCATGCGTTATTCAGATCTCAATTCTCCAGAATTTTGATTGATTGATTTTTTCGTGTATCCGGGCGCGTCAACTGCTTCGGTCATTAGTCCCATTAGTGTAGTGCATGTTTTTTTCTCGGGAGATGGCGAGATCCGGCACCGACCTACAGTCTAGTGGGGTTTGCCCCTAACCAGAACTCCCCCACCAGCAGGGTACTGCCCAAGCCGGGACAAGGTCTAAGCTCCCGACCGGTCTCTCGGAATATATGGTAGTGTAGTGCATGTTAGTGCAAGTGTATGTGTAAGAGAAGAGAGGACAAGGAAGAGGAAGGACAGATCGCGTGCGGTCCGTGGACCGTTTGGTAGGGTACAGCTTCGGCATTCGCCTGGTGTTGATCGGAGAAACCACGGAAATCTACCAATCAGAGCAGCCGGCCGCTAGAATTCTCCTCCAGACAGCGACTGAATTCGACCTAGCTGAAAACCTAGCGTCGAAAATCCCGCCACCGCCGTCAGGACTCGAACCTAGGACCTCCCGGTCAGAGGCGCTGCAGTGACATCAGTTGCACTGAGCTACCGCTACCGGTTCTCCAGAATCATTTTCCTAGAATGTTTGATTCTCGCCCGTAAGTACGCAAGAAGAGAAAGTATTGTAATCGTGTTCTGTTTCCTGTTGCAAAACATTCATCAAAAATGTCTCTTATGTGTACATTCAAGTTCACCTACATGTACGTTATTTGACAACACATTGTCGGATGCCATAATAACTATATATATATATATATATATATATATATATATATATATATATATATATATATATATATATATATATAACTTTAACCGTTCAAAAATTACAGGAGTAATTTTTATAAGGGTAATTTTTGAACAAAAATTCCAATGCAGTTTTCGCGAAACTGCACGAAGGAATGAGACTAATTGATGCATGTATTCGTTTCGATTTTATCACTTGTATTGTAAAAGATATTGAAGGTAACTGTGTCTTTCAAATGGAACTTCCCTATTTTTTTTTCTTTCTGATACTCCATACTGTCTTGAGTATGTAACAAAAGCAATTGCCAGAGCTTTGTCAGTTGCGAATCTTTTTTTTTCTTTTTTAGGAAAAATGGTACGTTTATTACTTTGTTTACATTTTAAAACCAATTTCTATTGCTGTGTTGATCAAATTTGGATGTAATTGTTTTATTAAAAATAAGGGACTTGTTATAAGGAATGAACAATTATGAATTGTTTTGGTTTAAATGGACATAATTGTTGTACAGATTATCAGGAAGGATAATGTTCATTCCAAATGACTGAGTAATTTGTACAAAGTAAATAATTTGATTTTCACACATTTTTTTAAAAAGGCTAGTTGTCTATAATCCTCAGAATAATCCAGAAACATTACTTTTGTGTTGATGTTTTTTTTGCTTTTGTTGTCGTTTTTGGGGTTCAGAAAGCCAAATAATTGTACATTGTAGACACGTTATTTCTGTATTTTTGTTGTTTTTCTACTTTCTCGTATACATATGTAGTATGGAGAAATATACGTAGTATAGAGAAAGTTATGCAAAGCTACGGAAAATCGATTTCGATTTTGGTACCGAATACGATACCGAAAAAGTAGTTTTCAAAACATCCGTCCGTTTGTGAACTCTACCAGCGCCTAAATCACACGTACGATCTTTTTCAAATTGAAGAAACCCCTGTCCATCTCGCTCTAGCCGAAGCTCTGCAATTTTGAAAAACATTCTTTATTTTTTGGGGGCACTTTACATGAAGTCCCCCGGGTATTTCCAAACTTTTCTCAAACACGGCTCTAAATGTTTTCTTTAAATTTCTTGTAAGAATAGAGTTAAATACACTTAGAAAGTTGGCATGGGTTCCATTTTCACGGTTAACTCTCAATTTTTGAAAATTTCAAAGCTTTGAATTTTTTTCGGTCTTTTTCAACCACAAAATTGAAGACAGTTTTTCCTTCAAATGAAATTTGTTGTCCATAAATAGTTCTTTCATAAAGATCATGTAAATTAAAAAAAAATTAGTAGTCTTCGAGCAATAGTGCGTGCAATATTTGCAATTTTAAAAACTAATAAAAACAGGTTTTTCTCAAAAAACGGCATCAACTTTTTTCTTTACATTTTTGGTAGGGTTAGTACAAAACAAACCCTATCCGATAACATTAATCCATATTGCTCTATTCTTATTTTCCCTAAAAATTACAAAATTGTAAATTTTTTACTTGTCTCTCACGTCGGTAATATTTACACTAAAAGCAATTTATTCATTTTATGAGAACATGTGCGATAAATAATGTCAAATGGAGTTTCTCAAAAATTCAACAGGTTTCCGTAAAAATGAGCTCAAAATTCCGCATTTTCAGAAACGCCCAAACGCCATTTTCTCAAGAATGGCTTCGAATTTTTTCTTCCAATTTTTTTGACAGATATTGCTACGTGCACTGTTTAATATGACGTAAAGTTCATTCTGGTGTATTCTTTTGTTTCTTCAAAAATTACACATCCAATTTTTTTAAATATCTCTCCATTACATGCACTCTCCATACATTTACGTACGTAAATATCAACCATTTTCATGCACATTTCCATAATTTGTATACATTATTGAATTTGTTAGCGGAAGTACTTCAAATGACGTGAAATAACGTTTTTCGAAAATTCAATAGATTCCTGTGAAAAAGAGCTTCAAATTTCGCATTTACAGTAATGCTTAATCGCTCTTTTCTTAAAAATGGCTTCGAATTTTTCAATGAAAATTGCTATTTAGAACGACGTTATAGCCTTCTGTAATATTCTTAAAATTTAATTTAGTCTCTACTATTTGAAAACCGAAAAGTTGCGAAAATTAAAAAAAAAAAAATTAGTCGCAATAGATGGAAGCAGGCAAGAAGGAGGGATAAGACTACAGTACCAATCCACACCAAGGAAATTAGACAACTAGACTACGAGAAAGTCTGTGCCATTCTGGGGCACCTCTAGTTACTTTCACGTATATATACGTATATACGGGAGTAATATACATAGTTATAGAGAAAGTTTTGTAATGCTGCGGAAAATCGATTTCGAGATTTCAACGAAAATACACGTTGTCGGGTCCCCTGATATCGAAAAAGATTTTTTGTTAAAACATCCGTCCGTTCGTTCGTCAGTCCGTCTGTATGTCCGTCCGTGAACACTGCTAGCGCCTAAACCATGTGTACAATCATTTGAAAATTGAAGAAAACCCTGTCGATTTGGCTCTAGTTAAAGCTTTGAAATTTTGAAAAACATTCTTTAATATTTGGGGGCACTTTATATGTAGCACCCCGGACAATTTCAAACTTTTCTCAAAACCGGCTCCAAATTTTTTCTTTAATTGTTTGTTATATTTAGTACCAAATGAACCATACATGATGACATAAACGTCATATTTCTCTATTATTTTACAGGTTGTTTATACACATTTATACAGTCCAAATGGTAAATAATGCATTATGTATTGTAGCGTCGCCTGGTCCGGCGCCGGTGCGTCGGGCCGCTTCGGGGAAACCCGCGTTAAGCCGGATGTGGATGGGGGTGGAGAGCGGCGGCGCCACGCCGCGCCGGTTGGAAAAGCCCTTAGGAATCCCGGCTGGAATTTCCTTGGAAAGGACGCGCGCGGAGGCGAGTTTAAGAGATGTAGGTTGCAGCCTGAAAAGGCTGGCCAGCGAGCCGTATGACGCCCGCTGCTTGTAGGGTGGAGGCGAGCCGTCGGATATTTAAGGCCGCGCCGACAGGCGCCTCGCGGGATACGCTGGGTGTCGAAAGATGAGAGGTATCTCCAGTGCTATCATTGCACGTGATCTTCGGGTCGAAGATCGGTTTGGCGACAAGCCATGTAACTGGTGTAGTTACGGGACTCTATGTCCGACAGCTTCGCACCTCGCGTTGCTTTTTGCTGCTTCCGAAGCAGTGGTTCTGGGCGAGGCCTAGGGGACGGTCGCGGGGTTTCGCGGCTAAGAGAACTGAAAGGTTGCCAAGGGGTTAGATTTTTGTATTATAATCATTGTACATTAATTGTAAATATTCTGTAAATATATTGTATATATCAATCAGAACAGTCGTCCCAGTATCAGTACCCTAGTACGTCACAGTATCATTGTTAAAATTAATGTTTCTTTTCTTGTGATGCTCAGTATAGTCTCTAATTGTATAGAAACAGTTATGCAGCAGAAACGATTTCACTTGGGATTTAAACTTTTCTATCGAATTTAATCGTTTAATGTCATCTGGTAAAGTGTTGTAAAATAATGTACATGTATTGTATGTGAATTTTTTGTATTGAGCTGTTGATACTGTCACCTGATGAATATGATTTCTACGTCGAGTGTTATAGTAATAGACTTCGGCATTTTCTGAAAATATATTCCCGCCCTTAAGCAAGTCATTTTTGACAAAAACAACTGATTCGTAAATAAACAGACAAGGTAATGGTAAAATTCCTAGATTAATGAAGAGAGGCTTACATGAATCACGTGGGTGGGATTTGGTTATTATTCGTACCTTCCTGTTCGTACCTTCGTTTCATTTCCTGTTTCTCTGGTTAATGCTTCTCAGTTGCTTTCATATTGAGATGTTTCAATAAAAAATGTTGAGTACTAGTCCTCTCGCTAGTCATGTTTTAATCGAGGTTAATTTCGTCGATCGTCAACAGCACATTTCTATTATATTGGAAGAGATTGAAGGAATGTAGGTGAGTTCGTGGAGAAGTGATCTATTTTCGTTATTTGGGATATTTAAACCGTTGGAACTCACAAAAATTGGATTTCTAGGAACCAATTTTTTTAGAAAGATTTGTGGAATGACACTGATCTAGTGCAGACTATGCAATGGAAGCGCTGTATTTAAAATTTATTTCACATATTATCTCGAAGAAACACCAATATTTTTCGTATTGCTTAATACCTACACTACTGAATTACAAAATTTTATTATTACAAAATATTCGATTCGTCAAATAAACATTTAGTATAAAATATTATAATAAAATAAGTAAATGGTGGAGGGCTGCACATTTAAAAGAACTGAAAATTAAATCCAAACGGAGAACATCCGTCTCAAATTATGAAAATACTTATTCTGTCAATGACACGAATGCAAATTATTCACTGGAGGTAATGCTACTCCGATAAGCGTTTTTTGTTTTCGGATTAAGTTCTGAAGAAATCGGTACAGCTGTTATATAACAAATATGAGCAAGAAATTTGGTTAATAGTAACACGATAAAGGCTCTTCCGTTAAGGTTGCAGACTTCGATATTAGACAACATTCTTGAGTATTCTATATTACTACAGATAACACGTACGTTCCCACTTGCATGAAGATGGAATAGTTTGTCAATGATCACCATCTACGCAACCTTCTTCTGTAAGCGGTCACTTTGTCTATTACCGTAATGAGTTTTATTTTTACGTCAAGAATTGCATTTCTATTACGAGGATTGGGAACTCAGTCGAAGTCCTGGTGGGTGATGAATTTGCGATCACAGTTGCATATCTGTGATTAAAATGTCACTGAGAAGAGGAGAACTCTGATCCGTTTTCTGATTCATTCAAAGAGAATCTACAGAAAAAATAAAATATTTTCTGCTAAATAACTTTTCTATTTAATTAGAGACTATACTGGTCATCAAAAAGAAAAATAATGTTTATTTTAACAAACCATTTATATATTATGGATTAGTTTACATTTGTATTGCATAATGTTTAAAAAAGATTAAATATGCTTGTAACAAGTAATGTACTTCAGCTTCCGGGCCAATGACCTCCATCTCGATCAGGTTTTTGTCGAGTTTCCCTGATCCATTGAGCAAATGCCGAGATGATCCCTAGTTTTGCTTCTGACATACATGTAGCTTCACAATGCGCATGTTTTGTTGAGCTCTTCTTTTGCTTGTAGTGGTAGGAGTACAGCTGAGAGTGAGTTACTGTGTTGTTAGAAATGCGAAAAAATCAAATCTGCAGTTTGATTATCGTTGCAAATAGTTTATCTGTAACTCGGAAACGAAAATGTGTAGTTTTTCAAATGTTAATATCTCGCGCTTTTTAAGCCTTTATTATTATTGTTTTAAATTTCAACTTTTTATCGTTAAAATGTTGGGCTGGAATTCTGGTACTCAAGAAAACATTCGCAGATATTCTTCTCTCGCAGTTATTCAGTTTCTTCACCCAATAAATCAATGAAATCAATCAGACCATGTAATGGACGAGTGCATTTGCACGCTCCAACAATGTGTGCACCTGAAAGCTTATTGAAGGTTACATCTATGAACTAGTGACCATGTGAACGCTCGTTCCGGATCGCATTTTCAGACTATGGTGTTTTTCGATTTTGCGCATCTAAAATCCAACGTGCGCATCTTTACATTCATTGAAGGTAGCTTCTAGAGACCAACAGTGACGACTCTAAGAGAAATGTCAGGGAGGGCGCCCAAAATTAGAGAATGAATGAATGAAAGTTAATTTCTTAAAGAACTTTTGAATTATTGAAGACACATGAGAAATATTTATTTACTATTTTATAACGGAATTATCGCCGACCAAGACACTAAATTTCGATGATATTCACATGCACATCAAATACAAAATTAATAATAACTTGCCTTCACATTCGATGCAAATAATTTACTGGTTAATGGACTTATTTAAGTATAACAAAGATCTAAAATTATACTGAAAGGTATATTTGAAATACTTCAGCTGAAATTCATAAAACGGTAACCTTAATCTATAATATCATTACAAACAATATAAGTCAGATGCATTCACATCACGAATTCCAAGTCTTCCCCCAACGCTATTTCTTGCGTAGAACCTAGCGTATATTTTCTAGTCGCTATGCGTAGCGTATGTAAGAGTATCAGTTTATAAATAGATCAATAGATAGGGCTGCATTAGATACTTCCGCTAACCTTCTGTTCGACGGCGCCCGTCAGAAGACGTCATTTCCGGGCTCCATGTGGCTTTTCGTACACTATAGGCGGTATTTATTACTGCTGTAAGTTCCAGAGTTTCACCATGTTTGGAGCACACCAGCGAGCGCCCGCACCCAATGTAAGAGAAGCTGGGAACAAGTGGAATTATGAATTCTACGGATGTGTTCGATTGAAAGATAACGCTAACAGATGGATAAGTGTTCTGCACAGAATTATTTGAGAGTGAAGAAATATTGCTAATACTAGTTCCGCGAGTGGGCAATGTTCCTGGAGCCTCCTTGCCGTAGCGGCCGCCAGAAACCAACGTACGCAACCATATGCTTAACGATAACATCATTCATAAACAAACGTGCGCTTATTATTAGCTGCTTCTAGAAATCGACGAGGGCATTGTATATTTTTAAGGGCAGACTATTTCAAGAATCATTATGCGTGACCTGTCTTGGCGTTAATTCCACGTTCCTTCAAAATCTCCGGGTAGGTACATCAGCTATTTCCCAGCGAGGAGTGCGTGCTCACTGAGTAAAATATTTACGTCGCCGCCAAGAATTTTCGATAATACAATGAGAGTAAATACTAACAAGGTCTATTAGGAGCGGTGGCTCAGTGCATCAACTGCTATCACTGCAGCGCCTCTGACTAGATATCACTCAGCGCCCCTGAGATCCTAGGTTCGAATCTCGACGGCAGCAGGATTTTCGAAACTAGCTTTTCAGCTAGGTCGAATTCAGTTGCTGTCTGGAGGAGAATTCTAGCGACCAGCTGTTCTGATCGGTAGTTTTCCGTGGTTTCTCCGATCAACACCAGGTGAATGCCGGAGCAGTGCCCACCCAAACGAGCCACGCACCGCACGCGAATTTTCCTTCCTCTTCCTTTTCCTATCTTTGCCCCTTTAACCCCCCCACACACAGACACACTGACATGCTCTACACTACCACACATGCCGGAAGACCGGTCGGGGACTGAGAATTTGTCTCGGCTGGGGCGGTGCCCCGATGGTGGAAGATACCTGGTTGGGGAAAACCGCGTTGGCTGACGGTAGGTCGACACCGAATCTGGCCACCCAGCGGGGGAAGACCGCCTCCACCTCCCAAGCAAAAAACTACACTTACGGGAATAATGACCATATTAGTTGATGTGCCCGGAATCACTAACAGTCAAATCAATCAATTACAGGGTCGAGCTGTGCGAAAATGTCTACTGCACCGTGTAAGCAGTGATAGAAGATCAGTTGTTTCTGTTGTCGATTTAAATAATTCGAGCTAAAGTGTCTTGTAGGGAAATAAGCAGTTATCTGAGAATCCTTGCTTGGCACTTGGCTGCTTGCGCGGTGCTGCGCCCTGTTTTCAACACTGCGATGAAATTTGAAATTTTATACTATTTTGTATTTTTTATTATCTGCAATGGGGTTCGCGGGTTTTTGAAGAAAAAATCGATCTTAAGCACGCGATGTTTGAAATGCACGATCTCATCCCGAATTTACGTACATGTAGTGCAGGTTTTTTCCTTGGGAAGTGGCGGTGAACTTCCCCCACTTCGGCTAGCGCGGTCCCCAACGCCTACCAGGTATTTTCCACCAGCGGGGCATCACCCTATCCGGGACAAGCTCTAAGCTCCCGACCGGTCTCCCAGCATGTGTGGTCGTATAGTGCATATCAGTGTGAGTGTGCGTAAGTAAGGGTGAGTATAGGACAAAGTAGAGGAAGGAAAGATCGTGCGTGGACGTGGTTCGTGGCGCGTTTGTTAGCGTACCGCTTCGGCAATCGCCTGGTATTGATCAGAGAAACCACGGAAAACTACCGATCTGAACAGCCGGCCACTAGAATTCTCCTCCAGGCAGCGACAGAACTCGAACTAGCTAGTGTCGAAAATCCTGCCGCCGTCGGAACTCGAACTTAGAACCCTCCGGTCAGAGGCACGGCAGTGACATCAGTTGATGCCCTGAGCCACGTCTCCTGGTTTTACATATCGAAATCAGAGTGTGCTTTACTAGACTGTGCGTTCTAGAAACAATTGCAAGCCTTGAAGAGCTGCATTTAGAAGCCAACATGCGCATCTGCACCTACCCTCGCTGTGTGCTGCGTTGCAAGACGCTGCGCGAAGCCTGTGCAAAAAGCAGCTGAGCGCGCGGAGCCGCCCCCGCCCGCGCTGCCCGCCCCCGGCGCGCGCCCTTTACGACGGGGGTCTCTGTCGGCGTGGCGTGACGAGGCGAGGCGCGGAGCAGGCGCTAATTGAGCGAAACGAGCCATAAAGGGCCCCGGGCACGGGGCGGGCGGCGCGGGGCCCGGCCCGGGCGCGGTTCGCGGCGCCGACGACGCGTTGACGGCGACCGCCGCGTCGTAAACTGCTTCCGGGCGCCGCCGCCCCCTCGCCCGCGGCGCGCGCCTCCGCCCCCGCGCCCTCCGACGCCGCGTGGCCGTCACAAAGAGCTCCGTCACCGTCACCACTACGATGGTGGAAAGACATTGGTGCGCTAGTCCGGCGTACCCATTTTTGCAGGTTCTGCGCAGTACCAGTGCACGTCACGAACGTACGTGACTACAGAACGGTCACTTGGTATAGAACGATTTCCCTATGGATGAGCCAAAGTGACAGTTCGCGAAAACAAGTGAACATCACATGTATTTCAGAGAAGTATCCCTCCACCGCGACAGCTGTTCAGTCACGTCCCTTCGTAAAGTGCTAATGGCTCCAGTGAAAACATCCCTACGAAGAAGTATAAAGGCCCATTCACAATGCAAACATAAGCATAAGCATGGCGTTAACATAAAAGTTAGGACTACGTCTACAAGTGGACTCATTCACAATGCGTTCGCATAAGCATAACACGTAAGACGTTAACTTAAGAGCTTGCAAGCTTCAAGCTTCTGTACTATGCTTATGTCAGACATAAGGAATGAGCCAATCACAGTTCGTTAACTCAAAATCGAGTATCGAAGTCGATGGGTAAACTATTCGTGTCGATTCGTGTGCTGCGTCTCATAGCCAATAGAAACTCTTATTTTGCCTGTGTTTATGTTCGGCATTGTGAATACGCCAACTCTTCGCTTGTGTTAATGTCTATGTCTATGTGTTATGCTTATGTTTGTGATTGCATTGTGAATGGGCCTTAAGAGTTTCGCTGAGATGTATGCACGTACGTGAGTCCGGGAAATATTTAAATTTAATTACGTATGTGGAAAATCTCTTAACATGCTCTCACAATCAGTAAAAGAAAACTGCCACGAATGTAAATAGAAAGAAAAATGATTTTAAGTCGGAAACACGTGCACCGGTACGCATCTCGCATCTCGCATTCAAGTCTCGGTTTTAAAATAAACATAATATTTATCACACAAAAAGTAAACTCAATGTAATATATAAAGAAAAAAGAATTTTTACAGAAGAGCACATAACACTGCACTTCCTAATATCAATTATTTCTCTCAGCGCACTATTTTTTGTCGGGCAAGGACACCACGAAAGGAAGTGTCGAAGCCATTTACAAGTTAGCCAACTTCAAACGAACGAATGCGAGAAGGGAGTCTATTGGGCTCAAGGGCACAACAACCACAGAACCTTGAGTTATATTGCCAGCACTAGCTGTCCCTTTGGCTCATCCTTAGGAAAATCGCTCTATATACAAAGCTGACGCTGGCCGTCAAGTTCGGCCAGCGAGAATAATTGAGAGACATTTTGAAAGTGACAATTTCAACGAAAAATAACATGATGAAGGTGTAATTGACTTAAAAGATGCAACAATTTTGGTAGAGCAGGCAATTATAAACAATGGACTGGTTAGAGGGACGCCCCATTGTGACTGCCAACTTAACCGCTTGACAACAATAGCTTCTCGAAGGACCAGTATGTTTTGATAGTGAACATATACGCTGTCGATTTCTGAAATAAACGCTTAATTCCAGGGAAGTTGCTATCATTCGGGTAATTCAGAAGACATTATTTGAAATAAAAGATATAATTGGATCGAATAATTATTACATAGAATTAGTTGCTTAAATACACTCTTACAAGATTGTTTAAATTACTTGTATGATTGTTTAAATGAATTGAAGTGAATAGCTTATGAAAACACCTTAGGTGTATTTATACAAAGGTGAATAACTTTTTGAAAAATTAACAATTAAATTGGTAGCCAAAGGAAAAATCACAACACTATACATTGAAAACAATAGTTATTGATGAATCTGAAAGGAAAGCACAACAATATTGACCATATGAAGCGTACGCTTAATCTGGATGGCACACATTACACCGTCTTATGCTGTCACTCGTAAACTGGGTCATGCCTCGAGACCCGGTGACGTAACGTTCACGCTGGAAGGCGTAGGATGCAGCAACGGAGAGCCAACAGCGGGGAAATCGTCACATAGAATTGCATAACTGCTACGTGCACGATGCATGGTAAGCGATATTTTGGTTATTACGATGCACAACATAATTAATGCCCATAATTAACAGTTCATGCCCGTACGTATCAGCATATACTTTGGACTTAATACTGCTTTGAAAGAATCACGCGATGTGATATTGAAGTGCTGGCATACATATGCACAGTCTATGAAGTTGAATCACATGGCATTAACAAATACATTTCAAGAGTAATTCACTGTTCACAATTGTAGGTGATCACAGGCAGTCTGTGAACCCGAGCGAAACGCTGCATGACGCCAAAAATGTGAATATTATCCACAATTTATAGTTCATCAACTGTGTGTGTAACACATCGTACTACAGACATTATCACGTTAACTGGCATGAATTATGACTTAATAAAGAAGAACGCGACATCGGTCCAATACGTGTGCGCGTTGAAGATCAGTGGATCACTGAAGATCAGTGGCGGATGCAGCGGGAAGGCGTTGGGAACACTGCCCCCCCCTCCTACTGAGATCAGTATTTCTCCTCCTCCAGTTTTTAAAATAATCTCTTTGGGTATCCATCTTGTAGCGTTGTTTTCGAATCGAGCGCATCTTTAGCATTCATACTTCCGTTTGTTCCCTAGAACGGTTTTCATTGGCTGCGGACACTCGCCTCTGTGTCCTAAACGCGGTGTTGTTACAGAACTTACTACAAAGAAATCGCCGCCAATGAGTGCTCAAATGGCAACATAGGTTCGGCAAATGGCGTCTTACGACAGGCGCCGCCCAGCAGCCTGCCAGGGCAAATAGCAACGTCGTTGACCGGCGCTACCTACGGTTACCAGACGGGTGTTCTGAAAAATAAGGACTTGTAGTAAAAAAAATCAGGACATTGTACCACAATATGTATTACTAAAAAAGGGTTATAAAATAAATAAAAATACAATAAATTGAAATCGTTAATTTATTTAAAATCTGTTGAACTATAACATTTAGACTGTTTATTCCCTCTCGGAATATAACTACAACTCAGCTACCATACTTTTCAGAACTGCCGATTTTTCGAAGTACCTTTACATTTTTCGGCTTTTCTAAATAATTTTTAAACTAACTTTATGTAAACTCTACTATGTAATGTAATTTCATGTAAAATTATTCTAAATAATCATTATAAAAGTAATAAATGAATATTTTATTGCGAATTCAGTTTCCAAATTCACCTGACAAAACTTGTATTTTTTAAACTTATATTTTAACTGCATAAAGAAAAACAAAAAATCAGGACTTTTGTACAAAATCAAAACGGTCAGGACAGAGTTTAAAAATCAGGACATGTCCTGATAAATCAGGACGTGTGGTAACCCTAGCGCCACCTATTGATCGATTTTTAAAAAAGGCACTTTGAAAATAGTAAAGTCGTTTTTAAGGCTAAATGCACCGAAAAATACTTATAGAAAAAATCAATAGATCGCAGCACTATCACACGGAATTTACTAGTTCGATAACGTCTGAACAAATTGTCCGAATTTCGATCTGTAAACGACATTTGACTCCTTTTTAAAATAGAATTCACGCTACAATGCCGTTTTTTCAAAAAATATTTCCAAAAAATTTTTTTAAATGATTTCTCATAGTTTCGGGAAGAAATTAAAAAATGTGGGCTTATAGCGCGATGACGACGTGCTTCCTGAATCCAACGCCGTATCAATCATGCAAATCGGATGAATAGGAGCGGCGTAAAGTGAAATATCGGAAAAACTACCTGACCCCCCTCCTCCCTTCCCGCTTCACGTTTGCGTCACCCGACCCTTTTGGAGGCTCCCTCGACGCGGCCGAACGGCCAAACCCGGCGGCCTCAAGAGGAGGGCGGCACGGGAGGAGGCCGTGCTCTCAGGCAGGCAAGCCGGGCAGTCGGTTCGTCCTTTTTCGTCTCTTTCAATCTCAATATATCTTTCTCCACTTATCAAACTAGTGATGCTGTAACACAACCAAACGGTCTCATATCATCTGTAATAGTCGTATAAAACTATATATCTTGTTCACATAATTCCGTCTTCCTTCGAATACCATCAAAAAGTTATTTGAGGCACTACTCAAAATATCAATTCCGATTTGGAAACTGATTTCAAAAAGAAAATTGAACTAATTGTGTAGATATCACCAATATTCCATGGCCTAACATCTCATTTTACATACATTTTACTTCTAAGATCTTCCGTTATCATTCCACTACCAGAAAGAATGAGCCGAAATTACGCACGAGCTCTTTTATCCTGCGACTCGATTTTTGATCTCAAAACGGCGTTTGTCTCCTTGATAGACTTCACCTGATGAATCTGTTTTCCCAAGTAAAATTTTAAAACTGTTTTCGTACTTTCGGACAAAATTGAAGAAGTGGTAAAATAGCGCGCAGGCGAGATGCATCCTGAATCCAACACTGTAACAAACATTAAAATCTAATATTAAGAATCGTGACATGTCCCAGCTTACTTAGTAAGTTATATTGATATAAAATGATTCTGTTATATTTGTATAAACTTGAATATTGGAAAAAGTAATTCCCGGCGCGTCATTTTGATACAAACTACGTAAATGATAATGTAAAAGGATGTAGTGTAAATCATTGTATTGTGACATATGTATGTATTTTTTAATGCATTAAATTGTCATGAAAGCAATACAACTTAAACCCTTAGACAGGAACACCACACTAGAAGAGGAATATCCGTCTATGAGGGGGATAAATTATGTTTTGTTATAAAGTTCGGCAACTTTTACATTTCTACATTAAGATACCATTTTTCTAAACATCGTACACGCTTATCAGTAATATTTAATCGGGTAGCAATTCAATTTATAAGATTTATATGCTACTAGTAAAACGTAGCATACCAGTCACTGATAAACCTCATATTAGGGAATCAGAATGCAAACGTATTAAATCGGCGATCCTCATCTAGGTGTCGAGAATAGGGATGCAACATTGATGTTGATATTTTCAAAACATAGATTTTGTATAGAAACATGAACATATTTCGTAAAAAAATGAAACATTTATAAAACCTGATGTTTATTATCGATGTGCTTGATGAGTTGTTGTGAATGAAAAGAACCGATAATCACAATTTTATAAAAAAGTTAAAATATGAAATAATATTGCATTATACCACTGTCAATACATGTGTTCGAATAAAGCGAACGGTGATTGTAACATCCTCATCCAGTAGACTATCTTCAGCCCAAGAAATGACCCCATGTTTCTGGCATTTCCTACGTATGTTCTACCGTACGCAGAGAGGCGGCCAACGCAAGCACTCTAGGTGTAAAGTCTCTCGCCCACCTTCCTGTACCCATTTGAGGAAGTTGTGACTCCATAAGATGACCCTGGGCGATAGTAAAAAGAATAACAGCGAAACTAAGCCTGAAAACTTTCTTTTGCCGTTTTGTCTAAATAGTAATTATAAATTAACAATCACGGCCACTGTCAAAACAAATTATCTTCCGCACGAACTTGATCGATGTTTCTAAACCAGGTTTTTTAAAGATGTTTGAATTTTGAACATTGATATTTATATTTGTATTACTTAAGCATCATTCCTTCGCTTTTCTTGCTTTCCGAAACCGGGAGGGGACGCGCCGATAATTCAGCGAGTTCCTCCCTAATAATGGCAGAATGTACGCATGAAAGACTGCGGGTATCAAACACACTGTTCAGTGCGATGATGTCTATTTGTCGACTCCAGTCCCGGTCAAGCAGCGGCTGTGAGCATCTCTCCTTTCATCTGCAGGTCCCAATTCTTCGCGGGTCTGAACGCGCAGAGAAATAGTACTAGAACATAGATCGCAAGCCATCCCTTGTTAGACCTATCTGGATATACACAGCAATAGGATGCTAGCAATTTGTTCATTGCTCACTCGGACTCGAACTGCCTTTTTCCTTTTGTTTGTGATATTGTGTATTAGTTATTCAATTGTGCCACTTACACCCTTTTCTTCCGCTTCATTCTATCATTCCAAGAATAATATCCTTTTCTAGAGATTTTGTTCGACTCATAGTATGTCAAAAATATTTTATTTTCCATTTTTTGGCTTTGGCTTTTAGAGAAAGTTCTGTTTTCTTTTCAAAATGTCGGCATTTATCTTTTTGCCCTCCCATTGTACGTAATATTTTCTTCCGTGTCCATACTTCAAAAGCATCTTCCTTTTTTCGGCCTATCTCAATGTTCAGCTTTTACACCCACACAACAGGATTAGAAATACCATTTTCTCGATTATTTGGATTTTGGTCTTACGCAAGGCTTGATTTCTGACGGAACACGACGGAACGGCGTTCCTGTATCTCGCTGATAATTATTACATTATATTATAAATATATAATTATTTCTATTAAATTAATAAATCATTTTGAGCGCGTTCCGGGACCTAAAATTTTAGAAATCAATCACTTGATATGCCTGCATATTTTATGAATTTGTGTAATTTTCTTTCCACTTCTTTTTCTAAAATTATTCCTCTCTTTATTTTTTCTGTACAGTATCCAGAATTTGTTATTGTAATTCATAAGTATTTAACTTCGTCTGTCATGTATATCACTTCTCCGTTGATGTTCAGGCTTCCTTTTTTACCAGTTGACATAAATGTTGTTTCCTTTAAATGTAAGTTCATAGAATATTTAAATTTTATATTAATAATATATTTATTATCATTATTACATAATTCAGAATTAAGTATAAATAAAACATCTGCACAATTTTGATGACATAACATTTTTGCGTTTTCTCGAAAAGGAGTAAAGTGGACATGTCACGTTTTGAATGTTTGCTCCTCATTTCGCGCTCCTTTCTATCCAAGCCCAGCGCCGCCAGGGCACGCGCTCAAGTGTAGTCACCCTTCTGAGCTGGAAGCAGGGTCGCACCTCTGGCACACTGCTGTTCTGATAGCGTGACTTTTCTGACCTCTGCAGACATCTCGCCGCGTTCTTCGGCGGGCTGCGTGCTACACTAGGGCAATTCGATATGCCCAAGCGTAGGAAGAGGGCGGTGAGCAGTTTTCAGTGGACGAGAACATTGTGCAGTGACGAAGTGGAGATTATATTTACTATACAAGAATTAGTGGAATCATTCGCGTTTCGTTAATTATTAGTAACCGAGTGTTATATATGAACAAGATAATAATTCAAACAATAAATAACAATTATAAAAGTATATTAGTTTAATAAACATTTTGTGAGATATTATTAACTAAAAGAACTTATTTAGTCGACATTTATGGATGGTAAGCTATTGTTTTTCATTGAAAATACAGGTATAATACCCTTATAACCTTTATGGACGTCCATACCGTTATAGACGTCCTATAGAGGTATTTTACCGGTATAAAAGAACATAGGTATTTGAAAAAGGTATGTAAAATACCGGTATTTTACCGGTATCTAATACCTTTTCGGTCCCTGCCTATTCCTCATTGCCAGTTTACACTCCCTGGTCATATTTCGAATAACCCGGAAAATTTCTTTAGGTCTCCTTTTGTTGTTATGTTCTTCCACTTCTTTGCATTTTTCTTTTTATTTATTTATTTATTTAGCGTCAAAAAACAGTTAAAAAGTGCGTATGACGTGCTATATTTCTTGAAGAAACTTTTCTTTATCTTGTCTTGGTCTACGCTGGAATACCCTGCTGAGTTTTCTGACTTTTATCCTTTGCTTTCTTAGCAGAGAAATATAATACTTGAAAAGAACGAAACATTAGGACTTTATTGTTATTATTATAATTATAAAATAATAATAATAATATAATAATAATAATATAATATATTAATATAATAATATAATAATATTATAATAGCAATATAATAATAATAATAACAATCACAATCACGCGAATGGAGAGGAATCGAAGGTAAAGTGTATATACTCGTACTATATAATCCTTCGAATCTTCACTTCAACCGGTAAAATACCTCTATTCCAAGATTTATAACAATTGTGAGACTCCATCTTTATATTTCACGGTGAAAAATCTTGAAATATCTCTACAGGTCTGATTCAGTTTGCCCATTGTGAAACCATGGAGCAGGTTGTTACTGTGTGAGAACCTCTAGGCACCGGCGGGCGTTCTTTCAGCGCCCGCCGCGAAGGGCTAGGCTAAAGTGACCGTGGGGGAGGGGTTCCGGGATTTCCAAATCCGATATGGCACTGGGACAGTGGTTCTCGAATATCGTTGCGAATGCTCACTCCAAGTTCACTGCGGGAAGGGGGGAAGGGGGGTCAGTTGTTTTTTCCGAAATTTCACTTTACGCCGCTCCTATTTATCCGATTTACATGATTGACACGGCGTTGGATTCAGGAAGCACGTCGTCATCGCGCTATAAGCCCACATTTTTTAATTTCTTCCCGAAACTATGAGAAATCATTTAAAAATTTTTTTTGGAAATATTTTTTGAAAAAACGGCATCGTAGCGTGAATTCTATTTTAGAAAGGAGTCCAATGCCGTTTACAGATCGAAAATCGGACAATTTTTTCAGACGTTATCGGCCTAGTAAATTTTGCTTATTTTGGTGCTGCCACGTGGTGGCGACAAATGGAACTAGTGTCGGTGCATTTAGCCCTAAGAAATACCCTGTCGAAAGAGAGATTGAATGCACTTTGTATGCTATCAAAAGAAAGAGTTTTGTTACGACTCAGTTAATTTTAATGAATTAGTTATAGATACATTTGCAGAATCTAAAAATAGACGACTAAATTTAATTTATAGATCCTGTGTTTAGACTGTCTTTGTCGGAGATAATTCGATTCCAAATATTACTTATGTGACTTAATCCAAATATAACAATTTTACGAATGCGTAAGTTTATTTGACCCTCTAACTTTGTGTGCCCTCCCTGTTGTCTATTCCCAGAGCCGCCACTGCTGAAGATTTCGTTAGTGTGGTGGTGGGGCGCTGGCTTGTACGTGCGGTTTTGAGCGCTCGGCGAACGAAAATTGACATAGGTTGCTGCATCTAAAAAGATTTTTACGCTGTATTTGAATTATAATTTAAAGAAGTTAGGTGACTATGCAGCAAATTAAAAATTAAAACTTTTGATGGGTGTTACTAGGCTAACATAACAAGTAACTTGAATGGCGCATGTTTGCACTTGGGCGGCCAAATTAATTCAAATTTTGCACCGGAATTAGAATACAATTATTTATAACCATTTTTGGAGCAAATTAATAGCAAAAGGCATACATTTCAAACTTACTGCGCCCGAGAAAGTTAGTTCCCCCCCCCCAAAAAACCAACAACAAAATAGCCGAAAACCTTTAAAAAATTAATTCTCGTACAAAACACTTTGAACGGACTTTCAACTGCTTTCAAAGATCGCCTCGAGAACGCGTCACATCCTGGGTGTCATACCCAACGTAGGTTCAAGGTGTTCAGGCAACACTGCACATTCTCGACATATTCTCAGATATCAACTCCTCCTACTTAAGACGCGACGAAATCATTGTTTTAAAATCAGAGCAGCCGAGCGATCTCGTGGCAGATCTCCTCGCTAGTGTAAAAACCTAATAATACGTGTGTATAGACTGCAATGGAAGTTGAACACGTAAAGTTGGTATCTCATTCCGAAGCCATATACAGATAAATTCCGCATGAACCAAAGCGTGTTGGCGCGTGAACTCCGCATGAATTTCATTACACACGAGAGTAACAAAATACAATCAGAAAGGAAAACTATTTTCCTTTCGTCCAGGCACAGGTTACAATAATATTTTCTTCAATATTTAATGCTCCTTACGCTAGGGTCCTCTAACAGTTTTAATACTTGTCGTATTCATAATCTTCCCATATGTCCAAAGTGCAAAAAGACGAATAGCAGTTTTCTTGGCCCAATTTTCTTCAAAAGCTTTCCCAATATTTTGCAGCCTCAACATTGGTGCAAGAAACCCGGGATTATTATGTTACACTGATGTGTTGTAGTAAAACTTTAATTATATTTATAGCCATGGTCACATGTGAGTGGAAATGTGAGTTAATAGTGTATTAGTTTTTCTATAGTTTAAGATCCAGTTCAAGTGTCTTCATGCTCTTTCTGAAAAAGACACAAACAAGTGATTTGTGATAACATAAACAGCATAAGCATTTCATAAATTAGCCTCTCAAAATAAGTATAAATATTTAAAAAACAATGCCTCTTGAAAAACAGGTCTTGTTAAAATGACAGTGAGTAGATTCGGCGTTAAAAAGAATCGAAGAGAATCTAAAATCCCTCTCAGAGCTTAATAGATCAAACAGAGTGTTTAATGGAGAGGAATAATAAGATGTGGAGAGAGATTAGATTAACAGTTGATGAAGTGATCAACCGGGAGAGATTCGACGACTTGAACCCCTAGTTTGAAAACCATGGTGCCATGGCACACTGGTTTCAAGGCGCCACTTCACACACCCTTGAAGGCGCTACTGGTCTCATCCAACTATGGAGTGATTCCGCTGCTCTCTTATGTCCTATCTCTTCGTGCTCATTGCTAACGTGTTCAGTAAAGACGGTCATTTGCCGCATATTCTCTCTCATTCTCGTAAGCGAGAAAGGCTGAACGAGAATGGGGCCCACGAAAATCTCGTGCAACGAGAATGCATTCCCGAGAACGAGGAGACTCGATAATCTCGTAGCCAGGGCCTCAGACGGAGGTGAATGCCACCCGTCTTCGTAGATATCAATGAGCTCGTCGAGTGACATAGGGTCCTACGTTCGGGCGGGAACCCTGTTGACACGAGATACTGAGTTGCAAATTCATCGAAATTCTCGGAACAGATGTCCTCCTTCTCGTGATTTTGAGTTTATCACTAAGATGATTTAGTTTAAATTTGACCCTCGCGAAAACACGCATTAACACTCGCGAAAATAATAACACAATTTCAGCTATCGTAAACCAGTTTTTCTGTAATATTGCGTAATCCCTGTTATATTTTTTTGTGGTGGTTATCGTTAAAGCGTCAAAAGAGTGCCACAATTGATAACTAAAATTGTAACAAAAATTGACATTGAGCACTGCTGAATAGACTTATCCGCAGAAAACAGAAGCGTTCAATTCAAAATTAATAATTGAAAAGTATTTAATTTATGCACACATTATTTATTATTCTTTTAACATTATTTTCACATTGAAAACTTAAAAATACATTAAATAAATATTCAAAGACTTTGTTAACTTAATAAGAACTTGAAAAATAACATTTCGTTGCCGTGGTTGTTAATTTATAATTAAGATTCAACTGACAAAACGAAGTTAAAAATGATACATTCGAAAACGAACTGACAATTACAGTTATTATTTCATACTGTAACTTTTACAAAATTGATTGTAGTACTCCTTCATTCACAAACAAACATCCAGGACACAACATCGATGTTAAAAACATCGGCTTAATAAACTGATGTTTAAAACAATGTTTTTCTTAAAAACCTTGCAGGGGCAACATTGTTTCTCTGATCCATTTCAGCCCTTTTTCACTTTTCTTGTGCTCCGAAAATACATCAAAATGTAACTTATTATGTAAATGTTTGATTATTGCGCCAAGAGTGCAACTATTTAATATAATTCAGTTAATTAAATTATTTCATTCCCAAAAATATTACTCAACATTTATACTATGCATTTTCAAAACTTCACATACAAAAGCAAAAAAGATGTACGTAAATCTCATAAAAACTCTAGTTATTGTCATAATAACCAACGTGATATCAAGCAAGGACTTAATAATTTTATTAAATACTAGTGAAAACCCGTCAAAATTTGACGGTGAGATCTGAGATAAATGTAAAATACTGTGACCAGACTAATGTTCACAATACGTTGCATTGTTTGGATCTTCAGGGTATAACGAAGATGTTCTGTGATGTGAGTTCCAAAATTTTGAACACGTATGGCCCATGGGCAGGTGGCAATGCAATATCGGTGCCAAATTGCACAAAAGAAAGAGCACTGTACTGACGGATATTATTTCTAAAGTTTTTTGATGTGTCATCATGTCCTATATACAATTTTTATTTCTTCTGGCATATCGCCTGCAGGTAAACTTATTTTCCCATTTAAGCAACACAGAGTAAATCGTTTGCAGAATTTCTCTCACATGTGAAGTGCAAAGCAGAACAAAACTGACATTTCATAGGCAACGACCCAGCAGAAAACGAAATGACCTCACTATCACGACACTTACGCTGACTTTCTCTTTCCCTGCGTCCAGTTAATGTACGTTTGCGTCTTTTGGGACGCGTGGGCAACGATTCGGAATTCGACATAACCTGTGAACAACTTCACTACTTCAGTACAACCGAGCAAAACACACTGTCCGAATGTTCTCTACAAAATTCACCACAAAAGCAAATACATGCAAACTGTCAACGCCACAATGCAATAATTACACTGAAACAAAACCTTGACGAATTGTAAACAAATCTCAACAATCAAAACAAAACATCAAACAGCGCCACCATGAAGCATCTATCGACTCATACATATCGATTTTGAAACAGCCACCCTTTGGAAGAAAACAATTGACTATTGATAAGCGTACTATTAAAGAAATATTTAATTAATTAATTTACACACTAAATGTTGGTGAATCAACACAAACAATATCTGATAACATCTAGGGATCACATTCTTTCATTTAAAGGGAAAAATACTACAATCGGTTCAGTAGAAGCTCTAAACGAAGCCATGGCAAAATACCTTATTTTTTTAAATATATAGATAAAATTTTTGAAAACATACTTGGAATTCTGAATTAGGTCTGGTCTTTCTCGAAGAATGTATACACTTTCTATTAACTTATTTACAAGTGTGAAACATTATTTATTTATATCATATATTATATACCTTTTTAATTTCGTGCGTGGAGGAAATCCTTATTCTACACTAAGCAATTTTAACCACGAGCCTCTTCCGCTCCTCCGCTGGCTTGGACCGCTCACGAGAATACTCTGTCCCTACGAGATACGAGAATCTCGCGATCGGCCGCTCTCGTTGCTTCCTGGATCTCTTTCACCGGAGCATTATCTCTACCTTCCGTTGGCGGTTCCCCCTCTACGGCCCCGCTCCCTTTCTGAGCCAGCGAGATTGACTCACAGCTCCTACGAGATACGAGAGAGAATATTGTTGGTTTGACCATCTTTAGTGCTCACCATATGATCGACCGTACGACCTGCTGTGGATAGCTATGCGGCAACTTCGTTACTTCTACTTTCAGCTTTGTTGACAGAAAGGTCCTAGGGCCCGAGTTCCGCCGGTGGAGAATTTTCGACACTAGCTATAGTGTGGGGTTGAATTCAACAGCTGACTGAAGGAAAATTCTAGCGGCTGGTTATTCTACTCGGTAGTTTTCAGTGGATTCTTCGATCAAAACCAGGCGAATGCCGGAGCAATAGCTAAACAAAAAGGAGCACGTACCGCGGGGCGGTCCCTTCTTTCATGTCCCTTCTCTCCCTTCACACGCAATCACATATTTACATGCACTACATATCACACATATTAGGCTACCAGGCGGGAGAGAGACCTCTCCCGGGTGGAGGAGATATTTGAAGGATGAAAATAGCTGACGCGTAATTACGCACGATATTTTGCGTTCTAGCGTGTAAAGTACAACGCCTTCTCCCCGTATATGCAAGTTACATGCAGTACACATACGGCTCTATGTTCATGCGACCGGAATCATTATACTCATTCGAACTTGGTGACTATGTAGATCATTTCCTAAAAGAATGCCTGGAATCCACTATAACAGTATTAGAAAATCTGAAGCCATAAATATGGTCACAATTTTGCGTAGTAATGTTTAGTGAATCTATAACCAAGTGATCGTAGTTATCGACGTTACGTATAATAATATACAATTTTCACGATGTTGGCGCACTCGAACCTAGGAGAGGCCCGGGAATGGAATTGAACACACGTCGAGTACGACATGTGGTCACAAGCCTCCGTTTAGGGGTAGCTGAAACTGATGGTTGATCTCTGTCGGATCAACCATCAGTTAACTTTGACATGGCCCTTGATAGCTCCCGCTTTGACCTCTACACTACATCAGGGATTGGCGGTGTGATAATCATTTCCTTCGCAAGTTCGTGCTCCTTTCCTGCCCAGTATAGGAGTTACTCTACGAAGAGATCGATTTTACAGGTCGGGAAACAAATGAACGCCATGCACGGCGATGACATTGCAAGAGACAGGGATGAGGACATCTGTAAACGAACGCACTGAAAAAATGAGTGCATGGACATAACCTGCAGTTATGTTACGAGCAATGCCCTTGCAGTAGCTGTCAAACCGATTCCTTCTTAATCTCTCTACAGCATTGAAGCAGGCGCAGTTCGCAAACCCCGCAGACTCACCCTACCACCTGCTGTGATATCCATGATCGGATCAAACTTGCCTCTCTTGGTCATTTGTCCTCGCAACTACCATAACATGGTGACACCATAATCACTTTCCCTCGCCTCGATCTTCTCTTCATTTTCTTCCCCTGCCCGTGCTCCTTTCCTCTTAAGTAGCACTGACACAGACAACTCGGAAACCACTATCCAGCTATTCCTAAACGGAGGCTTGTGACCGCATGCCGTACTCGACGTGTGTTAAATTCTATTTCAGGGCCTTTCCTAGGTTCAAGTGCGCCAACATCGTGAAAATTGTATATTATTATGCACATAGATTATAGATGTCGATAACTACGAACACTTGGTTATAGATTCACTAAACGTCACTACGAAAAATTGTGACCATATTTATGGCTTCAGATTTTCCAATATTGTTGTAGTGGATTTCAGACATTCTTTTAGAAAATGATCTACATAGTCACCAAGGAGATCTACTAGCTACTAATTAATGGTTTTTTGGTTTCAACGTGACCTTTCGTACCCTTCCCACAGTGTAATGTAGTGTGCAATAACATCTTGACTAGATTATGGCTAGTTAAATTGATTTATTTTTCTTATAACGTTGCACATTATTCCCAGGCCAAAATAAGTTACAAGACAAAAGTTGAACGGACAAATATTAGAAACGAAAGCTGAGAACAACGTTGCACATTCATTGCCTAAGAATTTAAGAAGTTTGTTTACTGTTCATATTCATTAAAATGTAGCAAAATCAGACTTAGAAATAACATGAAGCATACATATCTTTAATTCTTTAAAATTTTCATTTAATCATTATCGAATTATTCAATTTAAAACAGCCTCACTTTAAAATACAATCTCAGAGGCGACTTAATTGGATTCATTCATTTGATAAACTGCAAATATCTCATATCTGTAATAAATATAGTTTCGGCCTTCGTTGGACGGGCAAAAAGTTTTGCAATGCTACAGCGGAAAGTGGCGATTTTTGGTCAAGAAAACTCATATTGTTGTTATCTGATATCGAACAAATTGATAATCCTATATTGGGTAATTATTTCTAACACTTCTTTGGGAATAAGCAATGATTTTTTGGTCCTTAATATCAAAAAAATGATTTATGGTAAAATGACTGACAGTCTGTCTGTCCGTCCGTCTGTGGTCAACGTCTAAACCTTAGGTGGAGAGAGAGAGAGAGAGAGAGAGAGAGAGAGAGAGAGAGAGAGAGAGAGAGAGGGAAGGATTTTTTTAAAGCGCGTTATTCGTTTTTGAGGAACTCTGATCTTCCTAAAACTTCAAAGGTTCAATTTTTACGCCTACTTACAACTACGATATTGAAGATACAGATTTTGTTCTTAATAAAACCTGTTAAACGATTACTTTTCACGTAATGTTGCTGGAAATATACGCAATTCTTAAAAAATAATTTTCGCAAAACAACCGTCTGAATTTGTTTTTAATTTTTTCTTAAATAGAGTGAAGTATGCCTATTAAAAAAGCGCAATTCCCATTTTCTGTATTTTGAAAAAAAAACGCGTCCTGACTCCAAATATGTGCTTAGATTTTCTTTAACATGAATAATTTCCGGGAAGGGACGGTTTTCAGATGGAGACTGCGAATCTCCAACGGCAAAGCCATTCCTTCAGGAATAGCTCCTGTTGCCATGCATGAATGTGGTAATTTGGAGAGAATTTTTGAAAGTGTGAAACGAAAAAATAACGGTCCGGAAACAATTTTGAAAAAGGGATAAATGGGGTGTAGGGATGTGGGGATAAAGTTTGAGGAGGAGGATACTATGACAGTGTCATAAGCTCTAGATAAATCGGTGAAAATGCAGGGAATTTCTTTCTTGCTGTGGAGGGGGGTTGCAACTGCAAGTGCTAAATTTAGTTTGGAGGACCGCAGAGCGGCCCTCTAGGAATCCAAATTGTACGGGCGAATGACGGGGTCAATGAGGGGATAAATGCGAAGGAGGATAATTTTTTCAAGTATTTAGCCAAACATGGGGAGCAGGGTAATGGGGCGGTAGTTGGAATCATTGTCACGCGGGCGATTTTCTAAAAGGAGGGGAAATAAGATCAATAGAAACAAGAATTTAGAATTTTGATTAGGAGGTTTAAAGCGTTTTTCGAAAGGTGATGAAGTTGAGAAGGGAGAATTCCGTCAGGATCAGGTGATTTTTGAGCCGAAATAGTTTTAATAATTTGGAACACTTCATGGTCACTGGTGATGTACGGCTGTTCATTGAGAGGTTTATTTGGAGATTTTAAATAATTTAGAACAACCGAATCGGGGATGGGGATGTTTGTGGGGAGAAAATTTTGTGCAAGGTTATAAGCAAAAGTATTGACAATTTCTTGGGGGTAAAAAATTATGGAATTATCAGGGGAGTTTAGTGGAGAAATTTTTATGGGGTTTTCTCTGACCGCTTTAATAACAGAATATTTTGTTGAGGCTGCATTTGTCATTTAAAATGTATTTATTCGTCTCGTATTCCAGTAGTTGTAAGTATTTTAGTCGTCGTTTGTCATCGTTTCGTCTGTATTAATAAAAACGTCTTTGGGTTTGTCGTTTTAATTTGATAAGATGTATAATTTCATATGGGGGGGTAGGGTGGTCATTCTTTTGAATTGTCGTCGTCTTTCTATATGCATTTTTTATTTGTCGCATCAAGTGCGAAATTGATTTGTCAACGTCAGTCGATGTAGGGATGTTGTCAGGGACATGAATTTTTTAGTCAGTATATGCGAAAACCTTTACCAGTCAGTCGTCGATTGTATTGGTTAATGTCGCGTGAAGAAAGGAGTCGTCGAAGTACTGGAAAAGATAAGGGGGAGGTGGTCCGAACTACTGAAAAGGTCAAATTTAACAATGGGGTGAGAAGTCTGTAGTACCGTCGAGTGAAGTATACAGTCAAGTATGTCATTTGGAGTGTCTCGTATGTAGTGAATCGGTTCAGGAGGGCATTTTAGTATCAAGTCTGAGTGCATATCCAAAAAATCTTCTATTGTCCATCCCGTCCGATTTGTCTTTTTGCACCCCATTTTATATGTTTAGAATTAATGTCGCCGGAAAGAATAAAGGGGTAAGGAAGATTGGTAAGAAAGAAGAGGTCAAAATTTGGAATGGGAATACCTGGAGTTTTATAAGCCGAAATAATGATGATTGAGGTTGAGGGGGTTCCTGTTGTCACGGCAGAACATTCTAGGGCTTTCATAGAAGGGAGTGGATATGGGGCACGGGGAATATAATTTCGAACCAAAATTGCCGTACCACCACCAGTGGAGGTAGTTCTATCATTTCAATGTGTTGTATAATTTAGAATCCCGAAATTTAAATGTGGTGTAATTGATTAAAAATTTCTACCAACGTTACTACAGCCTGAATTCATTTTGATATGATATCTCCTGAGCCTTTGAATATGGTGATGATGGGGGTGATGGCAGTCAGTAATTTTTTAATGTCACAAGTTTTTAGTAAAAGTATCAAGTCTATTAAGTTAGTGAAAGATGAGGATGCAGATGATGTGAAGTCTTGCAAATTATTGATGAATTGAAGAATGGAGGTGACTGATGCAAAGGGTCTAGATGGAGGTGAAGATGAAGATGTGAGGGGTGGGAATGAATGAGATGAAAGTGTGAAGTCATTGTCATTTGAGTCTTTGGTAGTCTTGTTAAGGGTTTTGTGTCTGAGGGTACACACCTGGATTATATAGGGGCAGTTCAAATCAAAAGCTGGGTGATTGAGATTACAATTGTTGCTTTTTGATACAAATTTATCATTTTGAGCAGACGTCCAAAGATTCCGTAGGGTGGTTAAGAGTGCAGACAGAGGGCACAGACTGTCGGGCGTCGGCAGTAAGTCCTTGTATGGTATCATTTTTGGCAGTTCTTGCATTGAGGCATCTGTTTATAGTATTCAATTTTGACCCTGTAATTTCCAATATATTTAACAGTTTGTTTTGTCACTGTCAAATTAAACTCAAAATCACGAGAAGGAGGACATCTGTTCCGAGAATTTCGATGAATTTGCAACTCAGTATCTCGTGTCAACAGGGTTCCCGCCCGAACGTAGGACCCTATGTCACTCGACGAGCTCATTGATATCTACGAAGACGGGTGGCATTCACCTCCGTCTGAGGCCCTGGCTACGAGATTATCGAGTCTCCTCGTTCTCGGGAATGCATTCTCGTTGCACGAGATTTTCGTGGGCCCCATTCTCGTTCAGCCTTTCTCGCTTACGAGAATGAGAGAGAATATGCGGCAAATGACCGTCTTTACTGAACACGTTAGCAATGAGCACGAAGAGATAGGACATAAGAGAGCAGCGGAATCACTCCATAGTTGGATGAGACCAGTAGCGCCTTCAAGGGTGTGTGAAGTGGCGCCTTGAAACCAGTGTGCCATGGCACCATGGTTTTCAAACTAGGGGTTCAAGTCGTCGAATCTCTCCCGGTTGATCACTTCATCAACTGTTAATCTAATCTCTCTCCACATCTTATTATTCCTCTCCATTAAACACTCTGTTTGATCTATTAAGCTCTGAGAGGGATTTTAGATTCTCTTCGATTCTTTTTAACGCCGAATCTACTCACTGTCATTTTAACAAGACCTGTTTTTCAAGAGGCATTGTTTTTTAAATATTTATACTTATTTTGAGAGGCTAATTTATGAAATGCTTATGCTGTTTATGTTATCACAAATCACTTGTTTGTGTCTTTTTCAGAAAGAGCATGAAGACACTTGAACTGGATCTTAAACTATAGAAAAACTAATACACTATTAACTCACATTTCCACTCACATGTGACCATGGCTATAAATATAATTAAAGTTTTACTACAACACATCAGTGTAACATAATAATCCCGGGTTTCTTGCACCAATGTTGAGGCTGCAAAATATTGGGAAAGCTTTTGAAGAAAATTGGGCCAAGAAAACTGCTATTCGTCTTTTTGCACTTTGGACATATGGGAAGATTATGAATACGACAAGTATTAAAACTGTTAGAGGACCCTAGCGTAAGGAGCATTAAATATTGAAGAAAATATTATTGTAACCTGTGCCTGGACGAAAGGAAAATAGTTTTCCTTTCTGATTGTATTTTGTTACTCTCGTGTGTAATGAAATTCATGCGGAGTTCACGCGCCAACACGCTTTGGTTCATGCGGAATTTATCTGTATATGGCTTCGGAATGAGATACCAACTTTACGTGTTCAACTTCCATTGCAGTCTATACACACGTATTATTAGGTTTTTACACTAGCGAGGAGATCTGCCACGAGATCGCTCGGCTGCTCTGATTTTAAAACAATGATTTCGTCGCGTCTTAAGTAGGAGGAGTTGATATCTGAGAATATGTCGAGAATGTGCAGTGTTGCCTGAACACCTTGAACCTACGTTGGGTATGACACCCAGGATGTGACGCGTTCTCGAGGCGATCTTTGAAAGCAGTTGAAAGTCCGTTCAAAGTGTTTTGTACGAGAATTAATTTTTTAAAGGTTTTCGGCTATTTTGTTGTTGGTTTTTTGGGGGGGGGGAACTAACTTTCTCGGGCGCAGTAAGTTTGAAATGTATGCCTTTTGCTATTAATTTGCTCCAAAAATGGTTATAAATAATTGTATTCTAATTCCGGTGCAAAATTTGAATTAATTTGGCCGCCCAAGTGCAAACATGCGCCATTCAAGTTACTTGTTATGTTAGCCTAGTAACACCCATCAAAAGTTTTAATTTTTAATTTGCTGCATAGTCACCTAACTTCTTTAAATTATAATTCAAATACAGCGTAAAAATCTTTTTAGATGCAGCAACCTATGTCAATTTTCGTTCGCCGAGCGCTCAAAACCGCACGTACAAGCCAGCGCCCCACCACCACACTAACGAAATCTTCAGCAGTGGCGGCTCTGGGAATAGACAACAGGGAGGGCACACAAAGTTAGAGGGTCAAATAAACTTACGCATTCGTAAAATTGTTATATTTGGATTAAGTCACATAAGTAATATTTGGAATCGAATTATCTCCGACAAAGACAGTCTAAACACAGGATCTATAAATTAAATTTAGTCGTCTATTTTTAGATTCTGCAAATGTATCTATAACTAATTCATTAAAATTAACTGAGTCGTAACAAAACTCTTTCTTTTGATAGCATACAAAGTGCATTCAATCTCTCTTTCGACAGGGTATTTCTTAGGGCTAAATGCACCGACACTAGTTCCATTTGTCGCCACCACGTGGCAGCACCAAAATAAGCAAAATTTACTAGGCCGATAACGTCTGAAAAAATTGTCCGATTTTCGATCTGTAAACGGCATTGGACTCCTTTCTAAAATAGAATTCACGCTACGATGCCGTTTTTTCAAAAAATATTTCCAAAAAAAATTTTTAAATGATTTCTCATAGTTTCGGGAAGAAATTAAAAAATGTGGGCTTATAGCGCGATGACGACGTGCTTCCTGAATCCAACGCCGTGTCAATCATGTAAATCGGATAAATAGGAGCGGCGTAAAGTGAAATTTCGGAAAAAACAACTGACCCCCCTTCCCCCCTTCCCGCAGTGAACTTGGAGTGAGCATTCGCAACGATATTCGAGAACCACTGTCCCAGTGCCATATCGGATTTGGAAATCCCGGAACCCCTCCCCCACGGTCACTTTAGCCTAGCCCTTCGCGGCGGGCGCTGAAAGAACGCCCGCCGGTGCCTAGAGGTTCTCACACAGTAACAACCTGCTCCATGGTTTCACAATGGGCAAACTGAATCAGACCTGTAGAGATATTTCAAGATTTTCACCGTGAAATATAAAGATGGAGTCTCACAATTGTTATAAATCTTGGAATAGAGGTATCGAAGTGAAGATTCGAAGGATTATATAGTACGAGTATATACACTTTACCTTCGATTCCTCTCCATTCGCGTGATTATTATTATTATTATTATTATTATTATTGCTATTATAATATTATTATATTATTATATTAATATATTATATTATTATTATTATATTATTATTATTATTTTATAATTATAATAATAATAAAGTCCTAATGTTTCGTTCTTTTCAAGTATTATATTTCTCTGCTAAGAAAGCAAAGGATAAAAGTCAGAAAACTCAGCAGGGTATTCCAGCGTAGACCAAGACAAGATAAAGAAAAGTTTCTTCAAGAAATATAGCACGTCATACGCACTTTTTAACTGTTTTTTGACGCTAAATAAATAAATAAATAAAAAGAAAAATGCAAAGAAGTGGAAGAACATAACAACAAAAGGAGACCTAAAGAAATTTTCCGGGTTATCCGAAATATGACCAGGGAGTGTAAACTGGCAATGAGGAATAGGCAGGGACCGAAAAGGTATTTGATACCGGTAAAATACCGGTATTTTACATACCTTTTTCAAATACCTATGTTCTTTTATACCGGTAAAATACCTCTATAGGACGTCTATAACGGTATGGACGTCCATAAAGGTTATAAGGGTATTATACCTGTATTTTCAATGAAAAACAATAGCTTACCATCCATAAATGTCGACTAAATAAATTCTTTTAGTTAATAATATCTCACAAAATGTTTATTGAACTAATATACTTTTATAATTGTTATTTATTGTTTGAATTATTATCTTGTTCATATATAACACTCGGTTACTAATAATTAACGAAACGCGAATGATTCCACTAATTCTTGTATAGTAAATATAATCTCCACTTCGTCACTGCACAATGTTCTCGTCCACTGAAAACTGCTCACCGCCCTCTTCCTACGCTTGGGCATATCGAATTGCCCTAGTGTAGCACGCAGCCCGCCGAAGAACGCGGCGAGATGTCTGCAGAGGTCAGAAAAGTCACGCTATCAGAACAGCAGTGTGCCAGAGGTGCGACCCTGCTTCCAGCTCAGAAGGGTGACTACACTTGAGCGCGTGCCCTGGCGGCGCTGGGCTTGGATAGAAAGGAGCGCGAAATGAGGAGCAAACATTCAAAACGTGACATGTCCACTTTACTCCTTTTCGAGAAAACGCAAAAATGTTATGTCATCAAAATTGTGCAGATGTTTTATTTATACTTAATTCTGAATTATGTAATAATGATAATAAATATATTATTAATATAAAATTTAAATATTCTATGAACTTACATTTAAAGGAAACAACATTTATGTCAACTGGTAAAAAAGGAAGCCTGAACATCAACGGAGAAGTGATATACATGACAGACGAAGTTAAATACTTATGAATTACAATAACAAATTCTGGATACTGTACAGAAAAAATAAAGAGAGGAATAATTTTAGAAAAAGAAGTGGAAAGAAAATTACACAAATTCATAAAATATGCAGGCATATCAAGTGATTGATTTCTAAAATTTTAGGTCCAGGAACGCGCTCAAAATGATTTATTAATTTAATAGAAATAAATATATATTTATAATATAATGTAATAATTATCAGCGAGATACAGGAACGCCGTTCCGTCGTGTTCCGTCAGAAATCAAGCCTTGCGTAAGACCAAAATCCAAATAATCGAGAAAATGGTATTTCTAATCCTGTTGTGTGGGTGTAAAAGCTGAACATTGAGATAGGCCGAAAAAAGGAAGATGCTTTTGAAGTATGGACACGGAAGAAAATATTACGTACAATGGGAGGGCAAAAAGATAAATGCCGACATTTTGAAAAGAAAACAGAACTTTCTCTAAAAGCCAAAGCCAAAAAATGGAAAATAAAATATTTTTGACATACTATGAGTCGAACAAAATCTCTAGAAAAGGATATTATTCTTGGAATGATAGAATGAAGCGGAAGAAAAGGGTGTAAGTGGCACAATTGAATAACTAATACACAATATCACAAACAAAAGGAAAAAGGCAGTTCGAGTCCGAGTGAGCAATGAACAAATTGCTAGCATCCTATTGCTGTGTATATCCAGATAGGTCTAACAAGGGATGGCTTGCGATCTATGTTCTAGTACTATTTCTCTGCGCGTTCAGACCCGCGAAGAATTGGGACCTGCAGATGAAAGGAGAGATGCTCACAGCCGCTGCTTGACCGGGACTGGAGTCGACAAATAGACATCATCGCACTGAACAGTGTGTTTGATACCCGCAGTCTTTCATGCGTACATTCTGCCATTATTAGGGAGGAACTCGCTGAATTATCGGCGCGTCCCCTCCCGGTTTCGGAAAGCAAGAAAAGCGAAGGAATGATGCTTAAGTAATACAAATATAAATATCAATGTTCAAAATTCAAACATCTTTAAAAAACCTGGTTTAGAAACATCGATCAAGTTCGTGCGGAAGATAATTTGTTTTGACAGTGGCCGTGATTGTTAATTTATAATTACTATTTAGACAAAACGGCAAAAGAAAGTTTTCAGGCTTAGTTTCGCTGTTATTCTTTTTACTATCGCCCAGGGTCATCTTATGGAGTCACAACTTCCTCAAATGGGTACAGGAAGGTGGGCGAGAGACTTTACACCTAGAGTGCTTGCGTTGGCCGCCTCTCTGCGTACGGTAGAACATACGTAGGAAATGCCAGAAACATGGGGTCATTTCTTGGGCTGAAGATAGTCTACTGGATGAGGATGTTACAATCACCGTTCGCTTTATTCGAACACGTATTGACAGTGGTATAATGCAATATTATTTCATATTTTAACTTTTTTATAAAATTGTGATTATCGGTTCTTTTCATTCACAACAGCTCATCAAGCACATCGATAATAAACATCAGGTTTCATAAATGTTTCATTTTTTTACGAAATATGTTCATGTTTCTATACAAAATCTATGTTTTGAAAATATCAACATCAATGTTGCATCCCTATTCTCGACACCTAGATGAGGATCGCCGATTTAATACGTTTGCATTCTGATTCCCTAATATGATGTTTATCAGTGACTGGTATGCTACGTTTTACTAGTAGCATATAAATCTTATAAATTGAATTGCTACCCGATTAAATATTACTGATAAGCGTGTACGATGTTTAGAAAAATGGTATCTTAATGTAGAAATGTAAAAGTTGCCGAACTTTATAACAAAACATAATTTATCCCCCTCATAGACAGATATTCCTCTTCTAGTGTGGTGTTCCTGTCTAAGGGTTTAAGTTGTATTGCTTTCATGACAATTTAATGCATTAATAATAAATATATATGTCACAATACCTTGATTTACATTACATCCTTTTACATTATCATTTACGTAGTTTGTATCAAAATGACGCGCCGGGAATTACTTATTCCAGTCTTCAAGTTTATACAAATATAACAGAATCATTTTATATCAATATAACTTACTAAGTAAGCTGGGACATGTCACGATTCTTAATATTAGATTTTAATGTTTGTTAGTGTTGGATTCAGGATGCATCTCGCCTGCGCGCTATTTTACCACTTCTTCAATTTTGTCCGAAAGTACGAAAACAGTTTTAAAATTTTACTTGGGAAAACAGATTCATCAGGTGAAGTCTATCAAGGAGTCAAACGCGGTTTTGAGGTCAAAAATCGAGCCGCAGGATAAAAGAGCTCGTGCGTAATTTCGGCTCATTCTTTCTGGTAGTGGAATGATAACGGAAGATCTTAGAAGTAAAATGTATGTAAAATGAGATGTTAGGCCATGGAATATTGGTGATATCTACACAATTAGTTCAATTTTCTTTTTGAAATCAGTTTCCAAATCGGAATTGATATTTTGAGTAGTGCCTCAAATAACTTTTTGATGGTATTCGAAGGAAGACGGAATTATGTGAACAAGATATATAGTTTTATACGACTATTACAGATGATATGAGACCGTTTGGTTGTGTTACAGCATCACTAGTTTGATAAGTGGAGAAAAATATATTGAGATTGAAAGGGACGAAACCATAAAGCGACTGCCCGGCTTGCCTGGCTGAGAGCACGGCCTCCTCCCGTGCCGCCCTCCTCTTGAGGCCGCCGGGTTTGGCCGTTCGGCCGCGTCGAGGGAGCCTCCAAAAGGGTCGGGTGACGCAAACGTGAAGCGGGAAGGGAGGAGGGGGGTCAGGTAGTTTTTCCGATATTTCACTTTACGCCGCTCCTATTCATCCGATTTGCATGATTGATACGGCGTTGGATTCAGGAAGCACGTCGTCATCGCGCTATAAGCCCACATTTTTTAATTTCTTCCAGGAACTATGAGAAATCATTTAAAAGTTTTTTTGGAAATCTATATATTTAAAAAAATAAGGTATTCTGCCATGGCTTCGTTTAGAGCTTCTACTGAACCGATTGTAGTATTTTTTCCTTTAAATGAAAGAATGTGATCCCTAGATGTGTTATCATATATTGTTTGTGTTGATTCACCAACATTTACGGTGAAAATTAATTAATTAAATCATTCTTTAATAGTACGCTTATCAATAGTCAATTGTTTTCTTCCAAAGGGTGGCTGTTTGAAAATTGATATATATGAGTCTATAGATGTGCGTCCCCGCCGCTTCATGGTGGCGCTGCTTGATGTTTTTGTTTTGATTCTTGAGATTTGTTCACAATTCGTCAAGGTTTTGTTTCAGTGTAATAATTGCATTGTGAAGATGATAGTTTGCATATACATATTTGCTTTTGTAGTGTATTTTGTAGAGAACATTCGGACAGTGGGTTTTGTGCGGTTGTAGTGAAGTTGTTTACAGGTTATGTCGAATTCCGAATCGTTGCCCTCGCGCCCCAAAAGACTCAAACGCACTACATTGACTTAGAGCAGGGAAAGAGAAAGTTAGCGTATGTGTCGTGTAGTGAGGTCATTTCGTTTTCTGTTGGGTTATTGTCTATGAAATATCAGTTTTTTCTACTTTGTACTTCCCATGTCAGAGAGATTCTGTAAACGAGTTTACTGTGTGTTGCTTACATGGGAAAATAAGTTTACCTTCGAGCAATATGCCAGAAGAAATCAAACAGTTGTTTATAGGAGATTATGACATATCAAAAAACTTTAGAAATAATATCCGTCAGTATAATAGTGGTCTTTCTTTTGTGTAATTTGGTGCCGATATTGCATTGCCACCTGGTCATGGCCCATACGTGTTCAACATTTTGTGAACTCCACATCACAGAATATCTTCGTTATACCCTAAAGATTCAAACAATGCAACATATTGTGAACATTATTCTGGGCACAGTATTTTACATTTATCTTAGATCACACCGTCATATTTTGACGGGTTCTCACTAGTATTTTTTGAAAAAGCGGCATTGTAGCGTGAATTCTATTTTAAAAAGGAGTCAAATGTCGTTTACAGATCGAAATTCGGACAATTTGTTCAGACGTTATCGAACTAGTAAATTCCGTGTGATAGTGCTGCGATCTATTGATTTTTCCTATAAGTATTTTTCGGTGCATTTAGCCTTAAAAACGACTTTACTATTTTCAAAGTGCCTTTTTTAAAAATCGATCAATAGGTGGCGCTAGGGTTACCACACGTCCTGATTTATCAGGACATTTCCTGATTTTTAAACTCTGTCCTGACCGTTTTGATTTTGTACAAAAGTCCTGATTTTTTGTTTTTCTTTATGCAGTTAAAATATAAGTTTAAAAAATACAAGTTTTGTCAGGTGAATTTGGAAACTGAATTCGCAATAAAATATTCATTTATTACTTTTATAATGATTATTTAGAATAATTTTACATGAAATTACATTACATAGTAGAGTTTACATAAAGTTAGTTTAAAAATTATTTAGAAAAGCCGAAAAATGTAAAGGTACTTCGAAAAATCGGCAGTTCTGAAAAGTATGGTAGCTGAGTTGTAGTTATATTCCGAGAGGGAATAAACAGTCTAAATGTTATAGTTCAACAGATTTTAAATAAATTAACGATTTCAATTTATTGTATTTTTATTTATTTTATAACCCTTTTTTAGTAATACATATTGTGGTACAATGTCCTGATTTTTTTTACTACAAGTCCTTATTTTTCAGAACACCCGTCTGGTAACCGTAGGTAGCGCCGGTCAACGACGTTGCTATTTGCCCTGGCAGGCTGCTGGGCGGCGCCTGTCGTAAGACGCCATTTGCCGAACCTATGTTGCCATTTGAGCACTCATTGGCGGCGATTTCTTTGTAGTAAGTTCTGTAACAACACCGCGTTTAGGACACAGAGGCGAGTGTCCGCAGCCAATGAAAACCGTTCTAGGGAACAAACGGAAGTATGAATGCTAAAGATGCGCTCGATTCGAAAACAACGCTACAAGATGGATACCCAAAGAGATTATTTTAAAAACTGGAGGAGGAGAAATACTGATCTCAGTAGGAGGGGGGGGCAGTGTTCCCAACGCCTTCCCGCTGCATCCGCCACTGATCTTCAGTGATCCACTGATCTTCAACGCGCACACGTATTGGACCGATGTCGCGTTCTTCTTTATTAAGTCATAATTCATGCCAGTTAACGTGATAATGTCTGTAGTACGATGTGTTACACACACAGTTGATGAACTATAAATTGTGGATAATATTCACATTTTTGGCGTCATGCAGCGTTTCGCTCGGGTTC